>NNCF01129435.1:366162-377044 GCA_002313205.1 Laupala kohalensis
AAACCCACCTACTAACAATAACCTACCACCCAACTCCTCACTCCTATCGCTCCAAGTAGATGAGCTTCAATATCACTAAGCTACATTTCCCATTTACAAATTCAAGAAACAAAAGTCATGAGCAGTGTGTAACAGTTATTACGGTTATAAATTTATTTATTTACCTTCACCGTGTTTTTCTTACTTTTGTGAACTAGTGCCTCTTTTAATACCCGAACGATAAAATTTCTTCCAGATGACAAAAAAGAAGAAGAAGAAGAAGAAGAAGAAGAAAGGATGTTACCTTTCTGTAATTAGTGCGACAATACCGTACAAAAGGTTCTAATGACTTTGCCGTTGACGATCCCTAAAGCCCTACAAAAAAAGAAAAAACGTACATTCTACTAGTGATTGCTCTTATGAGGTGAAAAATCGATCCGTGTAATCGATTCCGATCATTTGTTTAAGAACATCGATGTGAACCGTACTGTATGACATGTTGCGTATCCCTTCAGTCCTACCAGAGTTTGGACTGAATTGACCTTCAAGTGATTCTCCTCACAAATAAGCCTGGAATATGATAATACGTACGTGTGACTACCTTTTTTTGTATTTTATTAAATACAAATTTGTTGGTATTCTGTTAATATTATAACACGTGGCTCTTTTTATTTTTATCTTAGGAGAGTGATGAAATGTTAAATCCGCCTCTGCCTTAGGACCCTTGATCGCAATTGCTGGGATGGTCCCTTGCTCGGTCCTGGAGAGTCAATTAGTTTATTGTCCTCCACGTGTTCATACGCAGTTTGAAACTCCTTTATTGACAATACATTTATTATTACTATTGTTGTCATTATAGATTCTCTTTCAGTAGAAACTGGAAACGTACACCCACCCCCCCCATAGATGGTATTGGGATTCGGTTTTATCGATACACAAAGGAAATTCATCCTGATCTTTATGCCGAGTTAATTTTTTTTTAAATTCTGAAAATGTTACAAGTCTGCGGGAGGACAGCTTTTCGTTTGACCTTCATGATATTCTCCTTGAGCCCTAGCTCTTCCCAATTTTTCGTAAACCTCTTAGATAAAATACCTTCGACAGATATCACTAAGGGGACAATTTCAACCTTTCCTAGCTTACATATGTTTTTGTTCTCAAATGCGAGGTCCTCGTATTTCCTGACTTTTTCTGACTCAGTTGAATTGATGTTGCAAGTCAGTGGAACAGCATATATCTATTAGTTATTTGTTGATTTTATGTCATTTGGCAAAAGGAGGTTCAGACCATGAGACCTGCTCTTATTATGGTGGTTGTTTTACTATCCTTGTCAATATGAAGGATATCTGGGCAGCTATAATCCAGTTTTGTCTGTCAACACAGGTCTATTCGAATTATTATTAATATTATTATTATATTCTTGCACTGCTTAAATGATGTAGAGGCCGGTTATTTATCACGTTTTCTCCAGAGAGAGCAAAACCAGCTCTCTGTGTTATCATTATTATTATCAAGGAAGTTCTTCTCTATATTGTAAATAAAATGTTGTAATTCTGGAGTGTTTTGTTTTTCAGAGCTGTATACTCGTGTAGCTAATTCTGAATTTTATCCTAAAGCCATTTCAAATGTTTTACTTGGTAGTCCTGACTACAAAATACCCTACCCAGTCTTATTACCCCTCATACACCCTTCTGCCTTCTGGAATTCGGGTTAATGACCTGGAGGCGAGGTCGGAGTATCCGTCCCATCTCCCGCATTGGGCCAGGGGATTGGGTTGGGGATTGGACGCGGCCGAGGGCATAAAAGCCGAAACTGCCGCCGTCGCCCGTCTGCTGCGGCGAGTATTTCAGCCCCGTCGCGCGCGCGGGGGCGTCAAGTTTAGTGCGCTGGGGTCCAACCTTCCCCGGAGTGTCACCTGCGCCCCGCGATCGCCCCCGAGCGCCTCCGATGCCACCCGAAGATGCGACGAGAGTCTCTGGGGATGGACTGAACGTTAGTCGATTCGCCGTTAGAACGAAGATGTTTTCGAGTGTCACACGTTCGAGTCTTTTTCTTCGAGTTTTATCGATATTCTGAGTTTATTTTTGTGCTCACTTCATCGCTTCTACGTCACGGATGTCGTAAAAGTAGGGAAGAATGTGGCTGTATGCGTTGTAGTCGCTGTATTACGAATTTTTCAACTACTTCCGAAAATCGTAAAAACTGTTTTATTTCGCAAGCCTTTTGCAACTTGGGCCTTCTTTGTTATCGGGTCACCATTTCAGGATTTAGGAGAATTGTACGAGTGGGTTAAACTGCATGTGAGATTCATTTCCCGTTCGGTGGAGTATTTCACATGTATTCTGCTATATGATAATAATTAATTTAATAATAATAATAAATTTATTGTCAAAATTGCAGCACAAACTGCGAATGACAACGTGGAGGACAATAAACTAATTTACTCTCCGGAAGTAAGCAAGAGACCATCCCGTCAATTCCCATCACGGGCCCTAAGACAGAGGCGGATTGACAAATTCTGCACACTCCTGGGATAAGAATGAAAATAGTTCGGTGCATGTTATAATATTAACAGAATACCCAAATTTGTATTCAATAAAACACAAAAAAAGATATTTCAGAAGTACGCATTATTATCGAACAATAGATCATTCGATTTCTTTTTGTAAAATAAAACTAAGTCCGAGATTTATTATTTCAATAGCTGCCGACCTTAGAGAAGAGACAAAAGAGCGTACATATATTTATTGTAGTATTTGTAAATGGGAAATGTAACTTATCTACATGGAGCGATAGGATGTAGAAGGGTAGAATGGTATAAGTATAGGTGGGCAGGTTAGATGAGTTTACCAACAACTTGGCCCACGTGGAGGGGTTAGTAGAAGAAGTTAGTAATAGAGTAATTGATACTAGGAGGAGCTGGATATAAGAAGGAAGGTTTGCTTTTCAGTACTCACAGCTATATGAACTGATTAATATGAAAAGCTAGAAATTTTCTGGCCCCATCAAGAATCGAACCCGGGATGACTTGGTGTTAACATAAGAAATCCGCCTCTACCTGAAGGAAAACCCGAGAAGAACCTGGACAAAGATGGTCCGAGGAAGTCACGGAAACGGGAGTTGCTAGATAGGCTCGCATTTTATCTCTGAGCTATCGCTGTCGGTAATCATAAACCATAAACTTTCACTAATTTTTAATATGTGGTATTATTGTAACATTTTTTCTTGCAAAAAAGGGATAAATACTCCGAGAATTCCATCAAATAATGTGGTAAAAGTTGATCATCTTTTATGAAAAGGAGGATTTATATCTAAAGTGGAAAGGGTAACTAGGAATTGAACATAATGACTCTCTAAATGAAACAGTATAATGCCCACGAAAATGGAACTAATTAAATGTTAGGTTTTCACAGTATGGATTATAGAACGTTAATTCTGTGGATTAGAGACACTATTTATCCCTTTTTAACCTATGAATATCGAATGAAGCAGCATACAATTTTGTCCGATCAATATTGTTCGAAAGCCTACGGCTATTTAGGTTATTTGTAACTTTGTGGAAACCAAAATGTAATTAATTTCAAATTGTAATGTGAAATCTCATATCTCTATCAGAAGAATTACTAACCCTATCGAAAATTCTAGTGTTCATGGAATTAGCCAGATATTTCTGAATCGGTATGGATTACAGACGGTAAAATGCCGGAGTGCAGGTGATATCATTTCACTTACTAAATATATTTTCAATTAGATATACTGAATTAATAAAATGGTTGTTGGATTTGTACGAGAATGTATTAACCAAGATTGTGAGTTACACCCGGAAAATTTATGACATTCATGTCTATTTATATTCTTTTTCTCCTTTTACAAACCATTACAAACTTTTTACAACGCCAACGTTGTATTTAGAGGTTATGGCTGGTGGTAATTGATGATGGTGTGGTTTCATATAATACAGGTATGTTGTTTTGTGTTATAATAAGACTTTATGGGTATGTTTTGCAACAGTTATTTCATAGTTACATACTGACTTATCATTGACATATTGTTTGTGTTAATAAGGTGTTTCAATGTTGTACTAGAAATAATGAAAATTGTGTATGCTCTTAGTAGCCCTGATGAAGGCAAAATGAATTGCCGAAACTTTGGCGTTGTAAAAGGAATCTTTTATTGATGACCTATCCTCGAATATATCGTTCTGTTATATGAAAAAATTAATTATAAACATTTCTTTTACTTTCATTTTTTGAGGTCGGGGAGGCTGAAATAACTCTATCTGTTCCCCTTTCTCTTGACTACACCCATAATTTATAGGAATCAAACTGAATCTATAAATAGCGACACGTCCACCCTTCTTCAATTCCCCGCACGAAAGAATCCCAGAGAATCCCAATGCCTTCTCCCGAAACGTAACAAAAGAATGCACCTCGGCCCCGAAGCGAGCGTTTGGTCCTCCTCCAGCTGCTGTGTGTGCTTCGAGAAGGAGAGAGAGAGAGAGAGCCAGTGAGCCAGTGGTCGACTGGGACGAGGTCGCTGGGGTCGATTTACTATCGCTCGCAATCTTCCAGCGAACTGCGAAGAAAACTGCTTTGCAGGAATGAAAACAACTTTTCTTGTTTAATGGTTCTTCTTTCTCGTATTCAATGAACGCAGGCATTCCGGTCGCGGGAACCGAAAAGAAGGAAAAAAGGTGTGGAAAAGAGAAGTGGCGGAGACGGAGGAAGGAGGAGGAAGATAAAGAAGTTCGATTGGGAATAAGGGAGAAAACATGTGACGTTCGGTGGGATGCGGTGTTCCATTAGGATTTGCTGTGCGCTTATTCGACGAAAGAATCATGGAATATCTTCGATTCACTGGTGTTTCGATCCCACTCAGCGCTAGCAACCATACGCAAAATACTCCTTATTCCTTCGAGTGGATTTGGCACTCAAGGAACGAGTGAACAGGCATTTCACTCACGAAAAGTACTCTAACAAGCGTTCCCTCCAGAATTCATAAAAGAAATATCTGTCTATGTTCTATTTTTGTTTATAAAACGATTTATAAGTGGAGTACATATTAACTTAATGTTGTAGAAGATTTAAATTACTTCTTTATTACGAAGAAAAATTGAAATAAATAAGAGGGAATTTTATAAAACATAAAACAATACTTGTCATTGTGTCAGGGAATTTTTATACAATCATAACTAATGTTATAGAGCTAATAAATAAATAATATAATATTTAATTTTTGTGGTTTTAATAATAATTCTTTGCAGGCACGTTGGATGTGCTTGAGCAATCTTTTCTTTCCACTACTTCTCTCTTATGGATTGTATTGTTTCATTCAAACCCTTCGAGTTGAAATTCAGTTACCTAGAGTTGAATTTAATAGTGCGGGGTGAACACTTGTCAATGTTCGCCCATAAGCGCTATCCATTCTCATGCAATGTTTGACGAAGAGGAAACGCGTCTGAAAACTGAATCATCATTGACCTTCTTCAAGATATAACTCGTACCTTCTAGTAACCTTTTCATGTCATGGCATGGAATTGCACTCATTAAACTAATTACGCACTAAATTAAACCATATAATATTTAAGATGATATTTTATTTGACAAATTGCTTTAACTATCGTGCACAACCAGTTGACAACCAACGACCGCCTTCTCAAAACATGCGAACACCGTGAACACATTTATCACGCCGTTACTGTAGTATAAAATAACTTATAATAACAATTTCAAAAACTATTTTCTTGTATGATTGTATTGTGTCTTATGGCTCATATTAATTTAGTTTTATGTGTACTCAACTTTGGCACGGTTGTGTACATTAATTCTGTAGCCCCATCCTGGCCCGAGTATTGCTCCGGTTTTCCTTCGGGTAGAGGAGGATTTCTTTTACAGGTTCTGTAGTTTTCGTCTAGGAGCGTGTTTATTGTAACAATAAATCGTGAATTTAGTGTTATTTCAATTCTTATGATTTATAAACACTATACTAAGAATAATCTATAGTTCGATAATAACTTGTACATGTAAAATAGTTCTTCTGTGTTAAATTACAATCATGTTGATATTCTATTAGTAGTATAACTCGCAACTAACTTTGTATCTTATCTAGGAATTTTTGCTTAAATCCGCCTCTGCCTTAGGGCCCTTGATCGCAATTGATGGGATGGTCCCTTGCTTGCTTCCGGAGAGTAAATTCGTTTATTATTCTCCACGTGGTCATACGCAGTTAGTAACTGCTTTTTTGACCATAAAATTTATTTATTTATTCATGTTAACACAGGAAGCCAAGGAGATTACATAAGTCTTACTGTTGGAAGCCATTCTTTTTCAGAACGTAGTACCCACTAGGTTAGGTTAGGTTAGGTTAGGTTTGGTGGATGGGAGAGACCAAGGCGATATAGTGTTTTATAATGAGGATGAATATTATCACAGTTAGTATGTTTCTCTGACGTAATTACTATCTATTAAAGCTCCTGTTGATAATATGAAGGGATAACTATTCCACTATTATCATTATATTCTAATTATAATAACAAATTATAGTAGTAGCTAATATTTTGGTTCAGTATAATAGTTCTCTCTGCTTACTCAACATTATATTATTTTCGTTTCATTAAATTTATTAAATCAATTTTTTGCATTAAATTAAATATGGAGAGAAAATTGATGAAGGGTGAACATACAGAACCACTAAATTTTTAAATAAGGCACTAAAATGTAACGTCTGAATCTTTGCAATTTTAATCTTGTGTTGCGATTTAATTAATTTCGAATCAATTAATTATATTTTTCATTACCACTTTGATCCGAGGAGTAGTTTAGAAAAAATTCATTCGGCTCGTACTTCATTGTTCGATGATATTTAAAGGGATTAGATTTAATAGTATTAAAACGACAGTAATAAATATTATATCACTTATTAATTTATTTCCTCTATGACTTTAGTTATAATTGTATGAAACTTCCCTAACACAATGACAAGTATTATTTTCTTTCATATTTTTGAAAATTCACTCTCATCAATTTCAATTTCTGTTCGTAATACAGTTGTAATTGAGTTCTTGGATGACATTATTCCAGTTATAAATAATTCTATGTACAAGAATATCGAAAGGCATTTCTTCAATGAATTATAGAATTTCTTCTATGAATATATGAACTATATATTCTGGTTAGTGTGTAGGTATCTGCCGTTCATGTCGCAGCAAATTTGATTTCCCGTTCAATTAACCATAGACAGAAACAATATTGATCTCGCTGTTAGTAATGTAGATTATGGTTCCCATTGCAGAAATTTGAGTCAATATTACCTTTGATGGAACAAGTGTCTTCTCAGACACGTGCCAGGTGAGATAGTGGCGCTCCGTGGAGGAATTCTAAATCACAAACAGTGTGTTGGATGAGTGAGATGTTAGCGAACTGAATAGAGCTAAATCACAAGCATAGACAAGGAAGTGTTATATAAAATACGAAATGTGAATGATATTGGCTCATTTGACACAACAGAGGGCATTCTAGAAACCACTTTTACGGTATCTGATTATCCCTCTTTAATATCTCACATATTGAGTTCATATTACAGCGAAGGCAAAATAAAATTGCCGCATGAAATATTTATTAGACTGATACGGAATTGATTCTTGTTAATGAACAGGAGAACTGTTGGAACTGGCCATAGTTGAAGAGCTGTGCACGGTTTATCGAAGTGTGAGACGCGCGTAACAGCTCTGCTCGTGGGATAGGAGCAATACCGGTTTCAATGCTCTTCCAGTATATGAGGATTATTTGATTACGTTTGCACCATTTTGTGTTGCGTTTAACTCGTCACTAAACACGTCCGCACCTCTCACTCAGCCAATGAAATGTCAAATGGCGACTTGGGACATATCATGAGCAGACATGGGACAGACATCGACGTCCCCAGTGGCCATTTGCCGCATTTTTAGTAAAATATAGTTCTGTTCATCATCTGTGCCAAATTACTATTCTATTTCGGACCAGTTTTATTTTGCGTTTCTGGTATATGAAAAAGTAAAAGTCAAAATATGCCAATAGCTTCTCGTCCCTGACAAAGAAATCAAACTCGCACGTTGACGTCACAAAAGGTTTTTCAGATAGGAGAACGTTTACGACGGACCAATTTGGAATCATCAAATTTATTTCGGTTGAAATTGATTAAATGGTTTTCTGTGACTTCGTAGCTTCATCATAATAAAGTATTCTACTAATGGTGCTTCATATAGAGACGTCTATAAATTACGTAACGCAAATATTTTCATTTTTAACCCCTGTACAGAAATTTTTGTTGAAATTCCTAGTACGTGTAGGATGAGATTCGGGTTCGAAGGGCCATAAATGTACAGGCAAATTACAGAACATGAGGAAGGTAGATGAGGTGTGGTTGAACCCTGAACTGCCAACAAACAATTTAATGTCATGAAGCATGAAAGTTGAAAGCAATGAAAGAATACAAAACTGAAGTTCAGGTGATACACTGGGATGACGTGAGACGATCCGTTCCTTCAAAGATTCAGCTCGTTGGGTCGATGTCGAGGTGATGATTTTGAGTTGATGTGCAGTTGAGGTTGAATTGCTGACCGCTTATCACGTGTCGATTCTACGGCGTGACGATACCCTCACGAGATAATCTTCAGGTTCAGAATAATTCCCCCAGCTTGTCTCCTGGTACAAACTGAAGGGGAAGTCGTCGGCTTGTTTGCCGAATGATGAGAGTACTAAACATATTTGATGTTGACTCCTCGGACGACGGTTGGAGAGAGTTAGTTGTCCACATGTCGTGGCTCGCCTTTTTGGAGACTCGCGCGATTGGTTGGTTGGTTGGTTGGTCGGTCGATTGATCGCGTGACGTCGTGACGGCAAAAGTTGACCATGTATCGATTGTTGATCTGGTTTGATGTCGTAAATATTACGTAATGCCAAGTTATTGTAAATTGTTCTGGCGAGGAAGTGCAGCCTCGTGGATACCAGTGTAATTAATAGACAAGTCTGTAATTAACTAAGCCAGGCATACTATATCAAACCACTTCATCCATTTTTTTATTAACTCAAAGATGTAAATTTTGAATGGACCTATGAGGTTTGAATGAATTGTTCACAGAAGCTCGACAATCAAGAGATGTCACTCCATGGACACAAAGAGCATAGAATCCACAGATTGTTCACTTGTCTAATGATACGATATCTAAAAATGTGTGAACAACTCCCTTCTTCATATCACACTTATAAGTACATCTTGCCTCCTCCCATTAATTACGTAACTCTTGATCTGTCTCCCACCCATTTTTTAGAAAAGTTTTCGGTACTTTTCGGAAAATGTGGAAAGAAATTTTGATGCACAAACTTACTTGGTCCTTTCTCTTCCTCTGTGCTCTGATTAAGGAATTCAGTGTATAGACTGCAGTGACAAAAACTTAAACATGCAGCGCGAAAGACAATCTTTTTACTAGATATTGAAGTAAAAAAATCAGTTTTATGAACTTAATTGAATTAATAAGTATATCTTAAAAATATCTCTAATTGAACGGTATTGGTATCTTCTGGAGTCTACGAGGTCGCGCAGATGACGTCTGCCATCCATTATTAAAACAACCGTCCATTATTAATTAATGTTTTTTTAAATACTTACTTGGTCATACATAAAAAGTAACTCAATATATTCAATAATTTCTTCTGTCAACGAATTCAATTTGTATACTTCAGTTATTTATAAAATACTTTTTGTAACAATATTAAAGTACTTACAGAAAGAGTCAAGTGAATGACGTGTGTTGAGAAAGCGATTGAGGTGATGCAATACTTGTGTAAATTAAGTAATCTGAACGCATGAAATCATATTGCCATGGCAACATTCAGAAAAAAAGATCCGCGCGACCACTGCAGGGTTTAAAGGTTGAAAAGGACCCTATAAAAATGTTGAACTCGAACGTAACGCAGTGTAACGGTATTATAACCCTGGTCCATGGGATGCGTTACGTAATTCATGTGTGACCCCTCTGTATGTTACATTAACTTTGTAACGTTCACCCGCATCCACTTAAAGCTCAGCAGAGCGTCTGCGGCTAATGCCTCATCGCATCGCTGACGTTACAATTTGATTTCCTCTCTTGTGTCTCTTCTTCCACCGAGTCACCGAGTTCCTGTAGATGACGAGAAGTCTCCAAGTCTCAATCTTCACCCCGCATCGCCGAGGACGCGGGTGGTGAGTAGGGGTGGGAGGCGGTGCGAACGGAGCGCCAAGGGAAGAATGTCGTCATTAGGAGACGCAGGCACCGACGCAGAGGACGGCGACTCAAGGGTCTGCTCCTCCACCTCAAGGCTGACGCTTTCAAAAATGACGGGAACCGCAACCCGCAACACAGCTACCCCTGCTATAAGCTAACAAATAACACGCTTCTGTACTCGAAGTCATGTTTCTTTGTTTTGAGAAATTTAACTTAAGAAAATAAGATCATGACCGGGAACGCACTCTGTTTATTAACTTTTTAGTCGCAGTAAATTATTGTGTTCTCCTCACCGTGCTCTTAGTCAGTTTGTAACATTCTTAATTTTCTTTATTTATTATCAGTTTCTTCATTGTAATCATTAATTCTTTACTTATTGTCACTGTAATTGGCTTGACGTTATTGCGCGTGTTCACAGTAAACCGAACACTTTTACTTCGCTATAGTCTATGAGTGTAATGATATTTGTACCTCGCGTTATGTTATCAGGACATTCGAATTTCGGAAATTTTAAATCCGTCGCCAATATCGGCCAGCGATTTAAAGCACTTGTTCTTATGGTGCTATTCCTTCGGAATCGAGCGTGTGGAACGAATATTACCTTGTGTCTTAGTTTGTTGTGTTGTTCACTTGCATTTTTTTTTCAGCCAATAGTCGCATTTG
>NNCF01129436.1:0-11772 GCA_002313205.1 Laupala kohalensis
TCACCATTCATGTACGATGTCAATTGTCCGATTTCTCTGCACAGGGTCTTATGGTAACTTGCAATTTGGTATTCCATGCTGCCTTGTTTTACTGGGACGATGTGTTTTTTCTTCAGAGGTTTCACAAACAATTTTCTGGGGAAGGGGAATCTTCAAAATCTTCTTTAAGTGTGTGACAACTGTACAATTATCTGCAAGACAAAGTGATTGTAATTCATTTCTTTCTAAAAAGATTTGGGGTATTATCTGATTTAAATGCGTAATGACTAGATTTGATAGTTTGTTTGGATTGAACGTTACAAGTGACGGTCTGTGATCACGGGATGTTTTGTCTTATGAAAGAATATTACGTCTAAAAGATTTTTTTTTCTTTGTGGTACAGTGGGAAATGTTAAATAAATTGTAGCCTACTCCTTTCTATATTTTCTATCTTTCTAAGGGGGATACGTATTTCTTTTTCCAAATGAGTCACCTATCGGCTAAATTTTGTTCTTTGAATGTGTGTTTCGGGTGACGTTCTGTTAAAGCTTAAAAATTTTTGGCCTCAGTAGAGGTATTTCTGATTCTTAAAATTCATTTACTTCATAATAGAGACGTATTACTTCAGCATTTGATTTTTTAGTCCATTTGACACGTCCTAATGTTTTCTGTTTTGATGTTTCGATCCTTTGAGCGACCTCTTTATGAGAAGCTGGCAAACTCTCCGGAGAAAGGGTGAGATCTTGTGATTCCATATAATCACTTACAGCATTCAACTAGAATCTTTGTTTCCACTAAAATCTTCACTGGGAGAAACGTTCTTCAGACATGCTTCTCTACCTACCAAATTTCTGTGGTCCTTGTAAACCCGGACGTAGAACAATCCGGTTTTTTCTTCAGTTTTGCTTTGTTCATTTTCCATGGTTTGTCCCACGAGACGCAAGGGTAATAGAGTCGAGTGCAGCAGGTTCCCGCGTTACTACACTAAGGCTTCATACATCTGGAGGGCTCCAGGTATCCAGAGGGCATCGTTCAGAGCTGATTCTCCCACAGCCATCCATTCCTTGGCCACGATAGCTTCCACCTCGGAATAGGGGATTTTTTCTCGAGGTTCATTCGTCTAGATCCGCAATATTCTGCGTAAACAGTGTCATTTCGTGTAGGATGTGGCTCTTCACCACGCTCGGACGGTCTAGGATGCAGCGTGTTTANGGATGCTGCGTGTTTAGAAAACAGGACTTGCATGATTTCTCTGTTTATCCTTGGGTTGGTGAGGACAAGTGTCAGGTGAATCCTTCCCTCTGCTACCACCCGGTTAGACCAACGACACTTGCACCACGTCAACTTTTCACTCAGAATAGGTTTAGTGTGTTAGATGACATGTCCCTGTTTTCTCCCTTACCTAATCGTTTCATTCCCTCCCGTCCATTACCCAGACCTGTTCATACACCACGCACTGGTAAGCACAACCGTCCAAAACCACGTAAATAGCGCTATCCGGAGATGAAACCAACACTTTTATACAGAAATCAAACGTGCTCCTTCTAGTTGATTGCGTGCATTGGTTCCTAGCCAGTTCTGAGTATCCGGTTTCTTTAAGCCAAACGCTCGTTTGGCTTATTTATTCGAGAACTGGACACTTTCCACTAAAAAACTCACTGAGCGGGACACAGTAATTATCATGGGAGGGCAGAAAGATATTACCTAGGATGGTCATTTCAACGCGTCTGAACATCTACAAAAACTAAAAATGGCCTCTTTGCACACGAACGTAGTGTTTTCTAGCCTGCCTCCACGCTTCAACGTTCAACAAATAAACCAAGATAATAACCTTTGTAAACATCTCCCTAAAACATCACCTGGCAGACACAAATATCACATTTTTTTGATTTGCAACCACATTTGACTACCAAGGACTTTACCCAGCACGGTTTACACCTGAGACCGTCTGGGAAACAGCACTTCGGTTCTCTCCTAGCTTCACATCTGACCTCACATCATCCACCTGCTCCATTACCCACTCCTACACTTCCTCCTGCACCTACATCATCTCCTCCTTCACCTCCCTCTGCTTCTACCTCATCTCCTCTTCCTCCACCTCTCTCTGCTCCTACCTCATCACCATTTCCTCTTCCTATCCCCAAACCCATTTCTTCTCCTGTCCCCGTTCTTTTACCTACTGCTTCTTCATCTCCCATGTCCTCATCTATTCTTCCTGTCACCCCCATACACAGTTACAACTAGCGCTCAGAAGTACGATGTGGTACTCGAAGGTGACAATCGCGTTCAGGTGCAGTGTGCGGGCTTGATCCGAAACTAGAAGCTGTACCAAATTCAAATTGCTCTCCACAATCTAACGTCGATTCCATTTCTCGTGAGTCACAAACTCTTTGCGAAAATAAAATAATTATATTTCATCATAATGTCCAATCCCTTTCAAACAAATTGACAGACATTGAAATTCTGGTACACGAAAATCGATTCGATTTGCTATGCCTCACAGAGCATTGGCTTTCAACTAACAACATCAACGATACTGCTATTTCTAATTATTATTTAGCAAGTTCTTACTGTCGGCAAAATTTTACAGGCAAAAATCCCCACGGAGGTACTTGTATCTACGTTTGTAATGATATTTTATCTTCTCCACTGACAGGCTACGATAACGTCTGCGTAGATAATGTGTTAGAATTTTCTGTAGTTAATCTGACCCACACCGGTATTGTTGTTTTGTGTGTTTATAGACCTCCTCAATCAGATCTTGACATATTTTTAGGAACTTCGAAATTGTTTTAAAACATATCACACATAAATCTACTAAATCTATCATTATATGTGGTGATTTCAATATCAATTTCTTGAGAACATCCGACTTTGCACATTCACCAGTTATTCGATTCAAGAATTTTATCGACTCCTTAAACCATATTACTACGATAAACGACCCCACTCGCCTTAACGGCTCATCTCAAACATTGCTAGATCAAATTATAGTCAACAATGGAAACTCGTATCTCTCTAAAGTGTTTATCGCCAAATACAGTGATCACCTTGCTTAAGTATTGACAATTAATAATAAACTAAAACCTCTTAAAATCCTTTACAAATTTACAAGAGAGTTTAATGACATAAATAAATCCATATTTATAAATGATTTGCGTAAAGAAACATGGAAAGATGTTTACAATTGCCAAAACACCGACAACAAATTCAATGTATTTATCTCAATATTCCTAAAACATTACAACTCTATCTTTTCCATAAAACGCAAATTAATTAACACAAAGAAATACAATAGATGGATCACCCAAGGGATAAGGATTTCTTCAAAAAACAAACGCCGTTTATATTATCTTTCAAAACGCTATAATCAACCACCCGAATTCCATAATTATTTTCGTAAATATAAGACTATTCTCCGAAAAGTGGTCTATGCAGCAAAAGTTATGGAAAACGACAGGCATATACTAAAAACAAACAACCGAATGAAAGCCATGTGGAAAATTTTTAACAGTTACACGTCAACTTTTGAAAATCGCGAAGAAAATGTTTCTTTATTAAACGATGGCCAAATCGTATCAAATCCTCAGGACATCGCAAGTTTGTTTAATTCTTATTTCTCAGAAGTTGGTAAAATAACGAACTCAATATGTTACGGTCCTAATTTCTTTTTATATTATTATTTATAATAATAAACTGCAGACAGTCACTCTCTCTCTTTGAGTACACATGTACGCAGAGTGCTGACGCTAAATTCCGCAGACCGTTTGACAGCGGCTGTCGCAGGAACGACATTGTCAGCAATGCGCCTAGGTGGCGAGCTCCTGGACCGACCAGTAAGAATGAGCATTGATGCCGTCATAAACATGTTACCTAATAAAATATATATAAAATTGGCCCTGCCCCCTCCAAGACTTCCCCCCTTCCAGGTGGCCACGAGGTGAAGGGCTTAGCAGACGGAGGCAAGCCTCCTCTCCGAGTGCATGACTCACATGCGCTCGTAAAACTTATATTTGGGTCATTATTTTGGTATTCTGTTTTGTTTCTATTCAGTATCTTTTGGATACCCCAGAATGATTGTACTTTTAATTTCATTATAATTGGGAATTGTTTACAGCTGTAACGATTGATGATTGGAAGTAGAATAAATAGTATTAGATTTGGATCCGAATTTGAACTCATGTCCCAGCCGGTCCTACCTCTCATAAAATATGGATGATACCCATATAGCCTAGCGAGTAAAGCCTTCTGAGTAAATATTACAATAATTAATTAGATTGAACTCATAAATCAGATGATAGCAGTAATAAATTAGAGAGGCACGTAACAAATATATCCAAATCAAAGACCTCCAATTATATCCACCCACGTACCCAATTCTATGTTCACTTCCGAAACTAACGCCAGTGAAATCATGAGACTCATCAGCTGATTAAAAAACAAATTTTCAACAGGCATAGAAAATATACCCTAGTTTATTGTTACGTTTATGTCCCACGCTATATTAAATCCAGTTATAAATATTTTTAATAGTTCTTTATCGCAAGAGGTGTTTCCTAAAATAATTAAGCGAGCTAAACTGAAACCTTTACACAAGAAAGAAAACACTCTTAATATTGGAAACTATCGACCAATATCTCTACTACCCACTTTCTCAAAAATACTAGAAAAATTGTTCTATAAGCGTCATCTAGATTTTTATCAAAAAATAACATTCTCTCTGACGATCAACACGGTTTTAGGAAATCCTTTTCCACTACAAGCGCCATATTTTCTTTCTTAAACGATGTTACAACATCTCTTGACCGTAGAAAAAATCCTCAGGGTGTTTTTCTTGACTTATCCAAAGCATTCAGTTTCATCGATCACGGAACTCTACTTTCCAAATTGCATTCTTTAGGCATTCGTGGACTTCCACATCAATGGCTAACTTCTTATTTAAAAGGTAGATATCAACAGGTAGAAATATCCTATACTAATAATAAAATACTTCAGGGTTGTCTTTCAGAAACAATGTCGCATACTTGCGGAGTACCCCAAGGATCAATTCTCAGCCCTATACTCTTTTTATTGTATGTGAACGACATGTCATCATCCACATCAGATTGCAAAATGGTTCTTTTTGCTGATAACACTAATTTACTATGTAAACACGCCAATACTCAAAAATTTTTGTCTAAACTTTCGACTTGGTTCCATGCAAATCAGCTCATTTTAAACACTGACAAAACAGTGTCGGTGTTATTCCACAATAGTAATACAAAATATTTACCCCATGTTTCTCTTTCTTTAAACGGAACACAATTAAAAACTGTTACGAATACAAAATTCTTAGTTCTTCACATTCTAGACAACCTCAAATAGAATTGTCACGTTGACAATCTTAATTCCCAATTAAGCAAATTGTGTTACGCATTCCGAATCTTAGTTAACGTTGTTAGTCCACGTATTTCTCGTTGCGTATATTTTGCAAGCGTGTACTCCCATTTACGTTACGGCATTACCTTCTGGGGCAATTACCGTCAGAGTATTCAAACTTTCAGAATTCAGAAGAAGAAAGTTCTGATAATCTATAAATCTCACCCCCGAAACTCTTGTAGACCTTTATTNAAAGTTCTGATAATCTATAAATCTCACCCCTGAAACTCTTGTAGACCTTTATTTAAGGAATCTTAACACTTCCATGCATTTATATTTATGAAAGGGTCGTGTTTGTTAAGACCGAATTACTGAAGTGCCACCCCTGCTTCATAAGAAACAGTCTCGTTCACGAACACAATACTCGCAACATTAATAATATTCGTCGCCCTAGAGTTTTAACCACTCTTTGCCAAAAAGGACCATATCATTTGGGAATCTTTCTATATAATTCCCTGTCCAAGAATATAAAAGATATTATGAAATTGAATCTCTTCAAATTTGTGGTTTAAAACTAACTCCTGCGCCAGTGCTCTATAATGTAAAAGAATTTATTGAATTTAATAAAAGTTAAATCCGTCTTGTACTTTATCACGCCATTGCTGTAGCACTTTAAAATAACTTTTAACAATTTCAAAAACTATTTTCTTGCACGATTGTGTTGTCTTATGTCACATATTAATTTAGTTTTATGTGTACTGAACTTTGGCACGGTTGTGTACATAAAATATTCTGTTGCCCCATCCTGGCCCGGGTTTTCCTCCGTTTTTCCTTCGGGTAGAGGCAGATTTCTTATACAGGTGAGAGAAAGAAAAAAAGAAAGAAGGAAAGAAAGAAAGATAAAGAAANTGCCCCATCCTGGCCCGGGTTTTTCTCCGTTTTTCCTTCGGGTAGAGGCAGATTTCTTATACAGGTGAGAGAAAGAAAAAAAGAAAGAAGGAAAGAAAGAAAGATAAAAACAAGAACCTACGGTATTAATATGAGTTAATACATTTCAATTTAATTGGAATAAATAAAAGGGATTTGTCTTTTTTTATTCATTCATTTCTGAAACGAGGTTTTCATATTATTGATCTCTGATTATTTTTTTAGGNAACAAGAACCTACGGTATTAATATGAGTTAATACATTTTAATTTAATGGGAATAAATAAAAGGGATTTGTCTTTTTTTATTCATTCATTTCTGAAACGAGGTTTTCATATTATTGATCTCTGATTATTTTTTTAGGTTGCACGATTACTACCAAATTGTTATATCGTGGATAAATATTTCACTAGAAGATGTCATTTATATGTTCTTTAAGTAGTTTTATATTATTTATAACTCGAGAATTAAACTTTTGTGTTTTTAGTTCATATTTGAGACAAACGTTTTCTATATTTATTTAATTCCTTTTCACATACATGAAAAACTGAAGAGAATCGAAAATTATGTGCAATTACTTTCGACAATACACATCATTTGTAGACAATGAGATTTGATTTCTTTACTTCACTGTATAAATATAAGAAATTATAGGAATATTTATAAGTAATTTGTGATTCGAATTATACCAATTCTTTACGATATCTTGCAATTATATTCAAATTCTGTTAAAAACTATATTTTATCACAGTATTACGCAAACGTTTTTTACAGAAACTCTAATATCTTTTACATTGCCTATGAAGACCTTCCGAGACAACGAATCTCGAGCTGTCGTTTAAATATAGAGAATGGTAAAGTTTATTGAAGTCAAGAATATACAGAATATTTTTGTTATAGAAGTCAAAAATGTGTATAATAAAAAAATACAAAATATTTCTTTAATAGCGGTGTAATGAAACATTTTATCTCGTTACGATTCACCCGCCGCACGATGTCTGTTAAATATGGGCGCCGTTTCAAATAGACCTACGATTGGTCGAACGAAACTTCCCCTGCCGAAGGGGAAGCAAGAAGAGAGATCCGTTGCAAACCTAACAGATCCAAAGCTGGACAGAGCGTGGGACTTAGAAAAATAAATGGGCCCTATTATGTTATCAGTAGTGTACAAGAGTGAAAGATCACAGTATTGGGGCAAAACTTGAATTTGAAAATTATAAGACGAATCTTTCACCAAATCAAATTTTATCATTTAGGATTGCATTCATTTGCAAACAATGAAAACTTGGTTGTTGTATTTTTAGATATCATGTGCAAAAAGTTCGATCGGCTGATACATGCACCTCCAGGTTGTCAGGAAAATCAAAATCAGACATGGTCATTTTAGATCAAAGCGAGGTCAAAAAATAGATCAGGCCATTTTGATCAAAATCACGTCAAGATGAATCACACGAAGTAATATCTTGAAAGCATTTTGGAGTCACCGTGACATTTAATTTTTATAACTTTTGAAATGTTGGTAATTCTTTCGTGTTTAAAT
This sequence comes from Laupala kohalensis, assembly GCA_002313205.1. Classification (NCBI taxonomy): domain Eukaryota; kingdom Metazoa; phylum Arthropoda; class Insecta; order Orthoptera; family Trigonidiidae; genus Laupala; species Laupala kohalensis. Next base: position 7,804 of record NNCF01129436.1, read on the forward strand.
GTTTCCAAATATAAGGATTAAGTTATTCAAGAAAGATGAGGTAAAAAAATGTACAGACAGTTTGTCGTTTTTGTTATTATTTTACAACATTCTGCTGTAATAACAGGTTCAAACAAAATTAATACCATGTGTTTACCATTTTTTGCAAAAGAAATATAACAATAAAAATTCTGACAAATTTATCTATATTAAATAAAATATTCATTATAAAAATAAAACTGGACACGACCAAATTCCTTAAAATACAATCAAATTTACGGAATAACAAATGAAACATTTAAAAACGTCACAGCGATAGTAGCTGAAGAATGTAGTAATCATTTCCTCTAGTATTTCTTGGTTCAGCATATTATATGTAGCACAAAATCTGCAATCTGCATGTTTGAACTTGAGAATTTGGAGCTCCCTGCCCTCTGAATGAAAAGTTTAAATAATATTTCTAATGTATTAGGAATAAATAAAATCAGTGACGTGCTATTTCTATTTTTATTTTATAACATGTATATAATGGAATCTATTTTCCAAAATTTCGTTTGACGTAATTTTTAATAATTAAGTATGAAAATTCCTTTTTTTGTGCAAGAAGGCTGATTTTTTACATCTTCGTTTCGCGTAGTATAAAAAAAATTAACCATAACATTTGTTTTGTTTTACATTCAGTCACTGGGCCTCTCTGTGTCCGGAACCCGGGGATTTTTCCCCCAGTGCCCCTGTCTCTTCGGGATAAAGACGAAGAAATGCGAGGTGATATGAGAGAAAAGCAAGCCAAGGAAGCAATACATGGTAATTGTAATAATGGATTACACGAGATTGGAGAGGTTAAAAAGAAAAATTGTTTGTGTGGTAGCGGTGAAGAAGATGAAAACCATGGTCTCAGGAAATGTGATTTGTTTGGTGTGGAGCGAGCAAAATGTCTTTCAGATTATAGTCGTTTTGACATATTTAATGGCAAGCGCAAGGAAAAATGAGCGGAAGATGAAGCTGAATTAATTTTAAATTTAGAAAACGTCGTTGAAGGCAGGGTAATCTAGGAACCAAGATCAAAGTAAATGGAGGAAAATGGTGATAGTGCTCCATATATCATGATGGGAGACTTCCAACGTGCAAGTCATGTATGGGTGTGGACCTTTCTCTCGTCATTCCTCTGGTGTAATGGTAGTGAAACCCCCACGTGAAGATGTTATTCTCAATACGAAATCAGATTCTACGTCAGCCTCAAAGATCCTTTTCACTCTGACTCCACACATTACTTATTTGACACCGAGGTCTCGAATGTGCGCAGGAAAGGAAATCAAGAGCAACGCTAAGTCTGCGCAGCAGATTCCCCACATTTAAATCGCTTCGGTAGAGTCTTTCGGGATGCAGCGTTATTTCTGACGAAGTGTGTTCATAAAGATTATTGCTAAGCCAATTTGGCATTTTGAACTTTTGTGCTAACTAAATTAGGGCACTATAGAATAGATATTCTAATGCCGCCATTTTGGTCCGAACTGGGCTGATGCATTTTGTAAGTTCCATAAACACCAACTTTTATTCGGGTATTGTTTTCAGAAGAAATATGCAGTTTCTTATACGAAATGTTGAAATATGCATGCCTAAAAAATGCTATTTATAGTGATAACAAAATCCGAAGTAGCATTGTTCTTCATGCGTTTTCATGGAACCTACAACATGCTAATGCCACTAAATAAAGACACTAAGAAATATTTATTCTTATGCCGCCATTTCTGTGCAAACTTGTCTTATGCGTGTTGTAACTTCCATTAAAAAGCATGAACTTCTANATTCTACATTACTTAGAATTTTGTTTTCTGAAGAAAGATGCATTTTGGATAAAAATGGCGGCATTAGAATACCTATTTTAGCATTGCCTTACACGAAACAAGCNCTCGCACTGCCTTACACGAAACAAGCCTCTTTCCTTCATTTCTTCATGCACTGTGCCGTAACACGTACCTGTTTGCTGATTCGTTCGTCAACACTCATCACTTGCATGAACGAATCAAAGATTTGGATTTTCTCCTCCGTGAGTCGTTGGTCTTGGAGAACGTGTTTAGAGAGATCATATCTTGTGTGGTTCACTGCACTTCGATGTCGGTCCGTCAGATCGACGAAGCTCATGAAGGTGTTTTCACCGCGATGTGTTGTTTCATCGGCTTTCACGACGATGAGTGGAAGGAGCGAAAACCAAATGGCCGCACATCTATGGAAGATAAATGACTTGAGCAAACACAATATTTTCTAGAATTAGTTATTAGTTTAACAAAATTTTATTTATTATATCTTAAAATTTAAGGAAATATTTTAAATAAAAAACATCTTGACTACTACGTCCTGATATTTCTTATTGATGTGAACAAGTTATTAACTTTCATTTTTGTTATTATCTATTTCCAATATTAATCATCTTCTTACGTTCTAAAGAAAGAATTGCATGAGAATTGAAGATGTTTTTGTAAACACAAGAATTCGGAAGAAAGCTGTAAAACAACATTACTGAAACTTAACTGATACCAATCTGATGGAAAATGTTTGCTTTTTTATGTTCTTGAATTGTAAGTACACTATTTTCGGTTAGTTTTGCACAAAACAATCTTCAGGGAAATGTTTTTTTACGAAAACTGTCTCGAGGTTGGTTGGTAAGCGTGAGTAAATAGACCCTAACGATAGCTTACTTTATTTGGTTTTTATGTTAATCCATAAATTGATGGCACTATGAAAACTACGTTCAAGTATCGTTATACATTTTAAAATACAGAGTTTGCATCAGGTGTTTCCAAAGCACTCCTTGAATAATTAAAGTTGATTATTTTTTATTCGCAAAATTGAAAGTTTGTTTTGATTCAATTGCTCGTCGATAAAAATTGTCGCATTGTGAGTTGCTTCTCGTATGTGTTAAATAGTTTTGAAAAGAATCATTTTCAGTAGTGTCTGAGTCGCGGTTCTTTCCGATCCAACGGTTACGGTATGCAAAGCGTATTATGTAAATTTGATATAATCTGCATTTTTGAACCCGTACTGTGTTCACAAAATTTGTAGTTTTGATTTTCTCGAAATAGAACACGTTTTTTTCCACAGGCATTATAAATAATATGTAAATAATTTCTCCTGCATTAGCGGAAACGTATTTTATTTTTTCACCATGTCGTTTCGTTACAAATGACTTACAATGCAAGCATATAAATTTCTTGAACATTAATTAAATTAAAAGATAGAATTTTACGAAATTCAGATTGTTCGTTTTGGTCAGCCTGGTGATGTAATTTTCACTGGGTTTCTCGAGACGTTTCATTTATGTTGAGCTTTTTGTTTACAAATGCTTTTTATTATACATCGCTTACTTCACGCCTCTAAAGTCACTTAAACACGAAAACGGCAAATTCATCGTATTTTTTAATAATTTAATATTTTTATCATTATTATTTCTCAAAATAACTATGAATTTTCTTGCATTTCAACCGAAAAAAATAACAAAATTATGAAATTTTGTCAATGTTTCGACAATTTATGGAGCCCATCGCAAGGGTTCAATAAAAAGAAATTTGTTTGCTCAGTAACACGATTACTTTACTATCTCCATGTTGACTTCTGCCATTCTACTCAAAATAACACACCTAACATGTAACATCATTACGATGATTTGTATTTTTGTCGTGTGTATTTTCGACATGATGATGCTATATGCTAGGATAGCCATTTTATGAAAAATATGCGAGATCACCATGAAGATATTAAAGGAAACATGTGGCTGGCCAAACAAACATCTTTTCATTAAACCCTGATGACTACAACGAATAAGCGAAACGTTGGCAAAATGACATAATTTTGTCATTTATTTATCTGACCGAAATGCAATGAAACCTTTCCTTAGTGTTTATTATAACCGATTACATCTCAAGTATGTAACGCAATGACGGTGATAATAATTCTGACAAAATATTATTTCAGCACAAAGTCGATATTTACCTT
>NNCF01129439.1:0-28644 GCA_002313205.1 Laupala kohalensis
GATTCGAGGTTGGCAAACAATAATGAGGAAAAGAGAAAACAGGACGGAATTTAAAAAACTAAATGAACGATGTGACATGTAGGAGGAATTGGTTGCATTCAAGCTCAATATTATTGAAGTTTCTAACAGGCCATGGGAATTTTTGGATATACTGGAGACTGATATGTAAGACAGACGAAATTAAGTACATGTGTGGAAGCAGTGTATCGGCAGGACACGTAATGTGGGACTGTCAGTTATATGAAACGCAGTATTTGCAGGCAATATGTGGCAAGATAGTGTTCAATATGATGAATACGAGAGGAAAATGTATGAAGGATTAGAATAGTATGTGAAGGAATTCCGCAGTATAAGAGACGCGATGAAATAAAGGACAGACACCGATAAAACTACAGTAAAGTGACGAAACATAATTCGGAGAAGAAGAAGAACAGACACGGAAGAGAGACATCTACAGGAACCCTGGATTAACACAGTTAAAGAAAAGGTGAAAAACTAGATATTACACTAGAACCCTTCTTAACTGGTTTCTCGAATCAACGAGTTCTCGGATTAAACGGCCTGTCCCGCGAAACAGTTTCAGCGTATAGGAGCTGGAAGGTAGTGATTCAAACGTTGAATGTTTGACGAACCTTTCCTCGAAAATAAAACGGGGTGACGTGACGATAGGTGTGCAGTGTGTTTGTGTTGTGGTTGGGGAGGGTGTTCGCTACTTGGATTCCTCTTTTGCTTCCGACTCCATTTTTCTATGAATCAATATGTAGATAAGTCTATTTTCCTATGAATAATTTTTTTCGTGTTCTTTTATTCATGGTACAATAAAATGAGTCGCAATGACGTCTCATTTGCTTGTTTATTCGTGATAACCTGATGAAATTGTAGGCTGTTTTTATACAAAAATAGATATTTATGGGGAAATTCGGGTTATCCGACCAAACGGGTAACCGGCCATGGTCTCGGTCCCGACCAGAACGGTTAAGATGGGTTCTACGGTAATCAAGCAATTGTAAACTTTTAGTCAAGGTATGAAAAGTTTCTGTTACTCATTAAAGAAAAGATGCAGAGCTCAAGGACATTATGTCAGCGCTGACCAACTCGCGGTCCGCGACTTACGATACTTTGTACGTCAAATTCTTCATCACACGTTTCGGGATTCATCTTTCTGTCATAAATCTATGCTGTCAAAATTAATACTTGACGTGACATGCCGTGTCCAATGAGAGAAACTAGAAAATTGTGTTCGGAATTACCCAGTCATACACAACAATAATTTTTTTAATACTTGAAGGACAATAATTATGCGAATATTATTGTAGACATAACGGACAGACACCAAGAGATGAGAGAGACAATAAATGAATTGTTATCATGTCTCTATGAAGGAAGGTTCTAGACAATGGTTAACTTGCTTCACTATTTTATTCTTACAACAAGTGCTGTTTTTAATGGTTTTAAAAAGAAAATTTTATGGGTATTAAATTTTGGATAATTGGAACATTTCAAAAAAATATAGCAGCGCTCCTGAAGATGAAGCCAACTAGCATCGAAACGTAGGCAAGATATTAGTGGATACTAATAAAGTATTACATTAAAAATTGATTGTCTATAATAATATTCGCATAATTATTGTCCTTCAAGTATAAATATATCAAGACAATCAGTTTTGAACCAATATTATATCTAAGTTAATAATTTTTTGATTATAATACTAAATATTCAAATTCTTTTTTAAAATAAACAAATATTTTATTTATAAAAAAGCTTAAAAAATATCAGTTATTGGATGAGAAAAAATATCGCGTTACAAATAAATATGATCCGTTAGTTTTCTTCGTCGGGCCAAATTTCAACCCGTGCCGTCCCGATCGATCGGATGTGTATTGAAAATGGCGGGCTGAGATAAATTCAACTGTTTCCCACCAGGGTGGATAAAAAATAACTCTCATTGCCGCGTTTCTTGTATCTCTCCTTCATTAAAATAAAAGTGAATAGTCCTCATATATTCCTTATCTTTACGATGCAGAATTGAGGAAGCTCTGAATTCAGTGTATAGCTCCAATTGACTCGTGGATGACATGAAAGATACTAGTTTTAATGCTTTCATCCCTACACGTACAAGTCGTATTGTGAACCGAACAACATAAGGATCGTGGGACAAATCGGAAAATTATTTCAAGCCAAATGCAAAGTTTGGTTAATATTGACGAATAACAACAGTTGAAAAGCAATTAAGTGTCCGCTAATCAGTAGATGTGAGTCTTTATTCCCATGACTGTTGACTATGAAGCTTACTAATGTGTCCGTCAGAGTTCGATAACCTATAACAAAATAATTCAGAGGTATTACCTAAACGCGTTGTTTATTAAGGTAGTACTAGCGTAGGTAGAATTAAATCCCTAAAATATCTTAAATCGACCTAAATAAACAGTGTAACATGTACTTATTGTGATTTCAACTTGAAAAACATAGCTCTCCGGCCATTTAATGAAAATGATACCGATTATAATTGATGTTGTATTACATTGCGTCTTATAGGGAAAACACTTATTTACAAAATAAGATCAACTTTTAAATCACGAAAGTGATGGAAGTTTACTTGATTTGAAGTAAATTTTCAGTGGTATTTATAACCTCACTTTTATCGATGGGTCACCGGACATCTGAGAAAAATATTTTCCTCTCTTAAGGTGAGATGAGGCAGAAACCACGAAACCGATTCGCTCCTCCGCCATCTTTGTACTTAGTGCTCTCGTGCTTCATTTCAAACGAGTCGAGCGAGTTCCCGAATATTGTTTGAACTAAATATTATTAACTTATAGATAGAAATTTAATCAGGTTTTTATCATTATTAATGTTTTATAACAATCAGAATAAAAATAAAGAAAACAGTCAAATCCCCGAGATGTATAATTAACTTGAAGTGCTGTTCCCACCTTAAGCATTCTGTGCAAGGAGTATTTTCCTTTTGTCTGGATTTAAAATAATTTTCTACGACGCTCTCGTTGGCACACAATACTGTAAACTCTGTGTATTTTTCTAAGTCTCTTTCGTGGTGTTTAGTTTTTGACATTAACAAAAAACCACGGTAACAAATTAATTTCACGAAAGTCGAGAAATGTGGAAACTCACAGAATTTACAATATTAGAAATGAACTGGGGTCACAGTGGCCCAGAGGTAATGTCCTCGACTTAAGAACTAAAGTACCCTGGTTCGAATTCCGGTGCTGCCGGACGCCTGAAGGCGGACGTTGACAAAATATCCGCAACGTTGCAAAACGAAAATACACTTGTTGTGAAGATGATGGATAATGTCCAAAAAGATTGTAATAAAATGATAATATAACATCGTCAAGAATTTCATACACAGAATAAATAAAAGAACTAATTTTTCTACTATTAACGTCCATTATGAAATATTTTAAATATATTATCTGGTTTATACAATACAATATTAAAACATGTTTGTTTTTCTGCCTTTTTGTAAACATATTTTGTGTCAACATTTCTGTTTATATCAGGTTCGTTTGTTCTGTTGTTATGTTTATTGTTATAATTTGTTATCACTTGATCGCCTGGCGACGGCGTTAATCCTGTCTCTTATACACATCTAGATGTGTATAAGAGACAGGTTATCATGNTAACTATTTATTATAAAAGAACCCCGGGCTAAATGAGCTAAAAAAATCCAGACTCGTGTTTTAATACCAGAATGTATAGTAATGATTTTTGTAAGGTTATTTTCATATCTCGGGCAACGCCGGGTCGTTCTGTTAGTGAGTAGATAGTCTTGCAGTGGGTTAGAGTGTCGAGGGGAGGGGTGAACTTCAACAATCAATATTTAGCTCGCTATTTTGAAATTTACAGTGAAAGATAATGTTTTCAAACTAATTGTTTAATGTTTATTCCCATACATGTTATTTTCAGTATCTTGTTCATTAAAATTGTATAATTGGGGATTGGGATCTGCGATGTGGTGCGTGTGTCTGAATCCTCTGAGTAATACCAGTATGTGAGTGGCCCTTCACGGTTAAGTCAAAACGGGAAATTAACTGTTGAACAGATTAGTTACCTCCAAGAAATTTACTTCTCTCTACCTTAGACCTTCCTTAGCAAACGAATTAGACGCTTAAGTTAAGGTGTCATTGGAAAACCGTTTCTAGAATCAACATGGCAATGGTGAAATTAGGCCATGTTTGTACATCTCGTAGAGTTTAATAATAATTCGAAAATAAAATCTTGCTGCTTGGACACAGTCAAATATGAATCAATATAAAATACTTGATTGGACGTAGGTAAAATTTAGTCCTAAATTGATAACTTTCGGTGAGGTGAACGTGTGGTGTAGTGGTTGACACCCCTGTGATCAAAGCGACAGTCCCGGGTTCGATTCCCGGTTCGTCGTCATTTTCATCTGACGGAAAGTTTTCACACATCTTCTGCGCGTGTAGGGTACACGGAAGAAATATATGCTTCGTCCCACACGATCATCAGATTCATAATAAGACCAATTTCGTTCTTTTTCGACCTCCCAGAACCGAGAAAATAATGATGTACTAATTTGATAAAAGTTTTCTATTTTACTTTAAATACTCGGTAAATCTTTAAATAACAAGTCACTTTAAAACACATTAAAGTTTGGTTGTGATCGAACCGGTGGTTTTTTGTGCAATATCAAAGTGAGCGCTTCGATTGAAAGTGTGGAAAACCGGATCTGTTCTCTTTATAGCTGCAATAAAATTTAAAGAGAATGTAGTACAACTTTTTAACTCACACATTTTATAAACGTAGAATGTAACACGAAAAATTTCGGTGTAGTTCATTTTTGTGTGGAGATACGGGTTCATGTTTCATTAGTGCTGAAACTCGGGTATCAAGATTATTTTCCACGACAGTAGTTCATTCTTATTCTGAATCCACACTATTTACAAAAAATGATGAGAACTAAGAGTGATACAGTGATTCTAGGAATACAAATTTTTTTTTCACACATCTCGGTTCTTACAGATTGGACATGGCTGCAAGGAGCTAATCATGTGCTCGTGTTAGCTCCAAAGAAATAAATGTAGTCCCCACTCTCCTTACGTTTCAACCAATTTATAACAAAAATAACTATATAATTCTGGTATCGTTTAAGTAATAAATTTCCTTGCGAAATATACAACTGATACCACTAAATGGGATAGATGGACTAAAGGCAAATGCACGTGTAAGTTCATAAAAAATGTTCAGTTTGCAAAACAAAATAGGAAATGGTTCAAACTCAGACAGAGGATGATACTAGTGCTGATTGAGCATGGGGATATAAACGGATATTTATATAGATTAAAGATAATGAACCGTGTAGAATGTGTCTGTTGGACTGGACAAGAGACTATAGACTACGTACTAAGAGATCGTGCCCTCTATGAAGACACGTATTTCAGATGAGGAATTAGGATATAACCAATATGCGGACACTTGATAAATTGGTGAATAGTGAAGTGAAATATACTATTTTACAGGATTAGAAAAATGTGAATAAAAGAGAAGTGTAAAGAGAAAAAAAAAAAGATGTATATAGATTCATGAATGATTTACAGAACGTTATGTAGGGTCTGTTGATATAGACATGACACGTAGTAATAATAAAATGCTAGTTTAACGTGATTTTCGTTACATTTTTTAAAGTATATTGAAATATTTTTTGATATTTTGTATTGATATTATTTCGGTAGCAAAAGTACAATACATCTTCTTCAGTGTTTCTTTCAATCTTCTGCACAGTTCGTTTCTTTTCGGGTTCTTAAGTTTTCTCTCTTATCTTTTCAAAATTCAAATTTCTTCTCATTTATACTCAGTTCTCTCTTCAGTGTTATACACAGTATATAGNTTTAAGTATATTGAAATATTTTTTTATATTTTGTATTGATATTATTTCGGTAGCAAAAGTACAATACATCTTCTTCAGTGTTTCTTTCAATCTTCTGCACAGTTCGTTTCGTTTCGGGTTCTTAAGTTTTCTCTCTTAATCTTTTCAAAATTCAAAATTCTTCTCATTTATACTCAGTTCTCTCTTCAGTATTATACACAGTATATAGAAGGATATTCAAGTAGATGAGCATTTCCGTGGCGTTACAAAGAGAGGAAACAAAAATTTAATGTAATGCCCGTGTTTTTCTCCGGTTTTCCATCTCGTAGAGGCGGATTTTTTATACAAGCTCTGTAGGGGCGGCGTCTAATGAAATAATACATTTCGAATTTAGTGTTATTTTAATACTTACAATTTATAAACAATATTTTCCGAATAATCTATAGTTTAATTATAATGCGTACTTCTGAATAACTTTTATTTTATTAAATACAAATTTGTTGATATTATAATAATATTATAACACGTACCGAACTATTTTTATTCTTATCTTAGGAGTAAAGAGCCGAAATGTTAACTTCTTCATTCCGTATAAGATTAGGCCAATTTTCGGATGTACAAACTCCTTCCTNGATACTTACAATTTATAAACAATATTTTCCGAATAATCTATAGCTTAATTATAATGCGTACTTCTGAATAACTTTTATTTTATTAAATACAAATTTGTTGATATTATAATAATATTATAACACGTACCGAACTATTTTTTATCTTATCTTAGGAGTAAAGAGCCGAAATGTTAACTTCTTCATTCCGTATAAGATTAGGCCAATTTTCGGATGTACAAACACCTTCCTTTTTCATTAATAGTAATAATTCTTGTATTTCCTTGTCATTATATTTACAGTCGTATATTATATGATCAACGTCTTCTGTATCTTCTCCAAGTAAACAAATATCACTGTCAGTTAACTTCATTTTGTATAAATATTTATTCATGTCTCCATGTCCTGTCATAATTTCTAATACATGTCTATTCGGCCCAAAACCATTTCTTGTTTGTCTGTGCAAATTTAACATTTTTTATAAATTTATATAAGTCACGTCCGTTATGCAATTACAGGATGTGCCGGAAAAGCTATCTTGTCGACTGGAAGCAGCATTTTCCATCCCTTGAGCTTAGCATTCCATTTTCGGATCTCTTCTTCAAAGGGCTGAGAGGTTATCCAAGCACATTTTTTTCTGTTTTAATTGATAAACAGATGTTTGATTATTTTAAAATAACACGGATTCTTGTACTTGCTGATCACTAACTATTTCCTCTTCTGTTTTAGACTGTCATGTTACGCAGTAATTTTTCGCAAAACGACTTGAACTCAAATATCATTGTTATAATGAGAGAGAGAGAGAGAGAAATATCGGCGTAGAGGAAGAATAAATAGAGTTCTGTGAAAGCTTTCGGGTGGTGTAGTGGTTGACACCCCTGCGATAAAAGCATGCGTTTCGGGTTCGATTCCCGACTCGTCGCCATTTTCACCTGACCAGAAGTCATCCCATATCTTCTGCATGTGTAGGTACGCGGGAGAAAATTTGTAAATACATCACAGTGTGGCGAACCAAAGAGTCCTCGTTCATTTCATCGTTTTTTTTTTGTGGGGCTTTACGGCTCATGTCGACATCCAAGGTCAAAAACTTGTACAAGTAGGGAAAATGCAGTTACTCACTAGGGAGAGCCAACATGACTCTCCCCGCGTGTGGGACTCGCCGAATAACTGAACCCCATCCACTGAAAACCCTCCTGATTTACAACACACCAAAACATATCTCAAAATATACATCAAAACATCAAATGGAGGGGGTGGCAAATGAGGGGGGGCATAACATGACGGGGTACAAAGAATAAGGGGGGACGAAAAATGAGGGGTAGGACGAAAAATGAGAGGGATGAGGAAAATGAAAGATACCCTAGCCTTAATAGCGTCGGGATCGAAAAGAGCAAGAGGTGACAAGGGAGGTCAGGAAAGAGAAAGGAAGGAGCATGGCACAAGTAAGTGGAAGTAATGCCAGACTCAGCTCGGGGTCCCGTGTTCGCCAAACACGTACTTACTGGATGTAAGTCCCCTGGGGGGCATTTCATCGTTTTAGAGAGATTATCCTTATAGGGAGAGTCGTTATAAAGCGAGACTACTACAGTAGTATGATAAAGATAAATACCAAGAAATAATTCCAACATCTTTTTTCCCTTTTAGCCATACATACATACAATACATATAAATATGTGTTGACTACTTTGCCAGTAAACATAGTCATTGCAATTTCACTCTCTTACAACATGTTGTTTATACTTCATCTCTCACTTCTGTCTTTGCTCCTGGGAGGCAGCCACAATATCTTCTTTCTTGTATAATATATTTTATCTCGCACATCCTTTTAGTATTTTTGTTTCAGAACATATATAAGTTCTGTTTGTCGCATCTCATATTCTTTATACAATTTGTAAATATCCTTGTGCGGTATGTAAATACTCGCCTCCTGCTCTCCAAGTATTCGCATTTGCTTGAATGTCTTTATGAATACCACTCTCTCCGCTCCATAAATCTCACAATCGCAGTCTCTTCTCCCTTTCTCAGATACACATTCACCGCTCTCCCGTAGACGTTCCTTTTTCAGATAGCTATTAAAGTTGTCATGTTCAGTCAGATATTCTAATACTCTGAACCATTTCCTCTTCTTTTGGACAAACCTCACATCCTTTACACGTTTGTTCCTCTTCCTTTCGGTGATTTCATCCATCGCGTCTGCCTCCCGTCTGTAAGAGTTAATTCCAGCATCTGGGAGAGTACAGTGTGTGTGTGTGTGAGTCTGGAGGAATGTTGGCAGGCCTGCGTGGGCAATGCAGCGGGCCTCACCTTGCACATGGCGGTGCGGCAGGGGGGAAGGGGGGATTCCCACAGAGCGTCACACACCGCTGCGTCGCGGACAGTTACTTGCACCGCTCGCCCTCTCTGCCAGATCCTCCTCCTCATTCGCTCGGCACTTTGCACGCGGATACACTACGAGATGCAACTACGCAGAAAACATACTGTAACTTCTGAATTCGTGATAATAAAGGAGAATTAATGAATCCATACTAATAAATTAATGCGTCACGCGAAAGGGTTTCTATCTGTTTGCTAACTAAACCACAACTAGAGTCGACACGACTAAATCACTGAACCAATCGTGATGACTCTGATACAAATGGCCATTAAGTGGCCATCTGTTAATACTCTACGGCCGTTCATTTCAACTGGCCTCCAATGGTCGTGCCATTGATAGCTATTCATTTCATATAACCACTTGTGGCCGTTTGAATAAGAGATGGTCACACAAATGGCCAATGGAGGAAATTTGGTAAGGAGATAGTTTAAATATTCAGAATGAACCTAGGCAATCTCTTATTTTTAAAATGTGTGATAAGAAAGATGTTCTTTTACAATAAATGTCGATTAAAAAAAGTGAGTTATATTTGTTTACGCTGCCTAAAAGGTTAGAGATAGGTGACCACTATGAATGGCAATATTCTTTCCCTCATAGAGTTTTACAAAAAATTCCGAGACAGCATGTCTATCTACAAAAATGAACCTAAATTACGGATAAAACGTTACTAAAAATAGAAGCGTTAAAATACTTCAATTTAAGAGAGTAATTTAAGAAGGGAAAATCTATCATCATCAAATTTTATATATTGTTCTTTTGTACATTTAACAAAGATATAAACGTCTTTTCGTCGAAATGTATAGTTTAGATTTATAGTTTTTCGAGTTATAGCGAAGATTTTGCAGGAATTTTAAAGAAATGGTGCAGCCGCGTCATATGCCTCGGAAGCGAAATTTCGAACGGAGAGGCTTCCATGGGATGGTACAGTGTATTCAGTCAAGTTTCGTATTAAATTTCTATTATTATGAATTTAAAAATAAAGAAAATGTTCATGTTTTTAAAAACCAGTATGTATAAGTATTTTGATCGTACAATAATGATAGATTTTATTTTTTCCTCGATAAAGATTATTCTAATAAAGAAATCCAGGGCAACGCCGGGTATTAAGCTAGTATGTAAATAAATATTTGTATGTATATATTACTTCCGTGAACCTACACGTATAAAATACTTATGATAACTTTCATCCTGAGGAAAAAGTGATTAGTCGGAAAATCAAACTCGGGACTCTGATCTGGTCGTAGGGATGTTAACCACTACACCACATATCTCCTGAATGGGTATGAGTCTCGGGTATTCCAGGGTTGAGCCTACGTGGAAATGGTGTACGTACAGTTGTGGAAGACGAACGGGAGGTGAAGTGGTTGACACCCTTGCGTTTAATGTAGGAATCCCGGATTCGATACTCGGTTCGTTCCAATTTTCATCTGGCCGAAAGTTATCAAATATTTGTAAGTTAGTTTTAAGTGTAATTATACTTGTGTTATAAAAACATTTTACATGACCACAACAAAATGAATCTTGAACGCATCTGCCTTAGGGCCCTCGATCGGAATTAATGAGATGGTCCCTTTCTTGCTTCCGGAAAGTAAATTAGTTCCGGAAAGTCCTCCACGTGATCATACGCAGATTGTACTGCTTTTTTGACGACAAATTTATTTATTTATTTATGTATTTAATGAATTAATTTATTTATTTATATCTCGTATTGTGTTGTAAAACTATAGAGCTTTCACGATAATCTCGTGACTTTCCTTAATGAAAACTAAAAATAGTATATGGTCTTTTCCAGGCGTTTCCAAACAATTTGCGGGTGCAGTAAGCCACTCTTGATGGACACATCGAGGTATAACGGCTATAATATTTATTATTTATTTATATTTCATTTTAACCATGGCGAAATGGCGCCTCGTCTGTAAACAGGGTCATTACGAGACTCTCATGTTTGGGCTCTCCTTTATCTCGTTTATTTTCCTCCTTTTCGTACTCCTCTTTGCCGTTGACCGTAGCCAACGTTCCCGTCCCTGCGATCTGCGGTCTTACGTACTTTTCTTGCAGTCCTTGTCGTCATTAATATTAGTCCATGTATGAATCTTCATTTTCCTTCTTAACCACATCTCTCAATTCTCCACGAATTCTCCAAACGCTCGAAATTTATCCGCTGTATCGACTTAGTTCCTGCCATCTCGAAGATAGTAATCCCCATTTCTCCTTGTCCATACAAAGCTCACTCCCATATTTGATGTTCTCGATTTTCCTCTACACTGCCACACACAGATTCACTACTCTCCTTGACCCACCTGTCCACCAAAAAGTCACTCTATTTGATGTTACTCTCAGTATAGTTTTCTTTAACATCTAATAAAAAATATTGTGAACAAAATTATCAGACGTAGAAATTGGAGTTCGTCGCTGATTTGTTCATTGAAGTCTTCCATTACGATTGACACATTTATGAATAGCGCGTTGTTAAATCGTAAAACTGCGACATGATACGTCTCCAAAAAGTGATTTTGGTAATGGTTCTTTCATTTAGATTATTTGCTAAGGACGATGACATACGAGAGATGTCAAGAAGTTACGTGAAAGGTAAAATAATTATTCATGGCGATTAATATTCTTGTTGCGATAGTACTATTATTCACTCTCTATTGAGATATCGGTTCCTATGCCGAGACCACACCGTGAATCACAACGAATAAATCTCAGCCAATAGACGAGTCAAGTAAATTTTTGTTCTTGTTTCAGAAACTTCCTATTTAATTTGCAATATTACCTATAGCTATATTTCAGATGTTACACTTCTAGTTAGTGGTGATGTTAGAAGACATACTTTTGATCACGCAATTGCTGTAGTGCTTTCAAAATAACTGATAAAATATTCAGAACTTTTTTCTTGCATGCTTGTACTGTGTCTTATTATTCATAAATGTTTCGTTTTATCTGTTCTCAACCTTGGCACGGTTGTGTACATTAATTCTGTGACTCCATCTTGGCTCGGGTTTTTCTTCAGTATTCCTTCGGGTGGAGGCAGATTATATATACAGACTCTTCTAAGCTCTCGCCTGGGACCTTGAATGATTGGGTATTTTTACTCCTATCGTAAGAGATTTATTATGAACTAGGTCACTTATAAAACAAGGTTTTAATACAACAAACATTCTGTACGATCGTATTGCGCAGAGAGCAAAATATTTCTTAGCATAGTTGTAAAATGCAATATATATATATAATATAATTTTGGGAGGCGTTTTTACTTTACAACTCCGATGATCACGACCTTTACGTTTTAGATTCCTGAGTCTTAAGACCCCGATAATTCTGAGCCCTGAGTGAAACTGAAGAGGAAAAAGGAAAACAAACACCAGTTTAATAGCAGGGGGCGTGTACAAAGTACTTTGCTTGGGAACTTGGGAAAAGCTTGATCGTGGTAGTAATCGTTCCAGGCTGCGCACTCCGCTTCAGATGAACATCAGAGGAAGGAGAAGCACTCGGTGATTATATTCCTTTTTATTTCCTAGTCTTTTTACTTTCTCATGCTCGTAGTGTACAAAATGTACTACAATTGCAAATATTTTCGATCGCCTGAAATATCCTCTTGTGTAAATTGAAATTATTTATCTGATATTTTTTTGTAGACAATTATGTATTACTTGGTAATTGTGGTGCTTTAGCAACATTATCAAAGCATGATAAATTAAAAGTCGTTTCTATGTTGCTCATTTTTTTATTATTGGTATTAGAAAGCTTTTTCGGCTGCATAGCAACCATCGTCAGTAACATACACTGAGTGTTGAGGAATATTTTTGGCGAATGCGCATTCGCCAAAAATATTCCTCAACACTCAGTGTATGTTACTGACGATGGTTGCTATGCAGCCGAAAAAGCTTTCTAATACCAATAATAAAAAAATGAGCAACATAGAAACGACTTTTAATTTATCATACAATTATGTATTATTAAAAATTCCTTTTTCATCTAAAAACTGTTTTGAAAATTATGTATTATTTTGAATGAACCTCATTACGTTATGAACGTGCTTTGTTTTTCTGCTTCTCAAGTTTACTTTTTCAAAACACTCAATGATATTTTTATGTCCATCCTCTAATGTCATTAAAACAAAATCTTTCGTCGTCTTGTCTGTCTGTCTGTCTGTAAAGCGTTTGTTCTGACTGAACGGAATAGAATCCTAGAAGTACGTTTCTCGACCATGAACAGTTTTTGCAAAAGAAGATTGCTTTTCGATCTGGACTTAGGAGTGTCTTGGAGGATCTATTACATAAAGGAGCAAACGTTTGCAGAGGACTTGCGTTGATATCTGCGTCAAAAATGACTAATTGCTAACCTGATTTTTTAATGCAAGATTCAATATTGCGTATAATTAAAAACTCACATTCGAACGATAAGTATAAATCCATGAGGGTGAGAATTTTGTGTGTTCTTAAAACCAAAACAATTCGTTTTAGACTTTCGTCCTCTTATGTCTATCTGCGCGCGTTGATTCCGATTAAACGGATGAATCATTTCGGTTTAGTTGTCCATGCACGTTTTCTAGAACTTTTAAAAATTTAATCTAACGAGTGATTCATAAAATGTCAAAATGCATGTTTTTTGAATTTATCAGAAACTACTCTATTACTTCTTTCAAGAATAGGTAGTTTGTATTATATCTGTACTCGAGGTATTTCACTTGAATGATCGATGAAGATGCAGTAAAATAATTTCCCTTTACACAGAAGTTTACTGTATTCAAAAAAATGATACAAACGCACTAATACATGGTAAAATTGGGAATCCGAAAAACTGCCACTTGAAACGAAATTTAATTAACGTAATATATATTTTACTACATTAATTCATTTTGTATATTTTTTTTTGAGTTAAGGTTATGTCTTTTATCTCTTGCGAAGAATTAATTATGGAGTCATCCTTGTATTGCAATAGAATCCTAGACATTATTTTCCGGTCCTTGAGTAGTTTCTGGCAAAAGAAGACATCTTCCGATACTTTTCGATCTGGACCAAGGAATGCCATGGAGGACGCAAGGGAACGTAAGGGAGCAAACGTTTGCAGAGGATGTGTTGATATCACCGTCAAAATGATTTAATTGCTAACCTCATTTTCGAATGTAAAATTCAATCTTGCAAAAAATTAAAACCCGGACTCGAACGATAAAAAAATATGACGCTTGTCTGTGAACACAAAGCAATAAATGAAAATAGCCGAGAAAAAGATTTCCTTATACCTATATATTTCTTCCGTGTACCCTACACGTGAAGATATGTGATAGATTTCACCTGCATTAACCGCAGAGGTTTTAACCACTACATCCCTCTGGTGTGCTGCCTGGTTCTCTATGGGGATGTGCCTCAGTCCTTCCGGGGTTGAGGTCTGGGTGGAAATGGTGTACAGTTGTGGAAGGTAAACGGGTGGTGTAGTGGATAACACCCCTGCGACCAATGCAGAAGTCCCGGATTCGGTTCCCAGCTCGTCTCTATCTTCANGGATTGTCCCGGATTCGATTCCCAGCTCGTCTCTATCTTCACTTGACCGAAAGTTATCATAAGATCTTACTATATTTACTAACTTAGTGGCGAAATGTCCTAATTAATAGGGTACGAGATGTAAAAAATCAGCGTTGTGACTACCTTCCTGTTAGTCACTACATTTGTACAGCTAGGATCTCCAGATTTGTACAGCTAGATCACCATCCCGTCCCACTAAAAACGTTGAGTATATTAAACTGAATTTTTAAGTCGGAATGGTCGCATCTTAAAATCATTGTGAGGTGAAGTAAAAACAGGCGATTTCACTGGGGAGGAATAGAAAACATTTGTAATTTACTTCACTAAATACATCGTTACAAAGAATACTTACCACCTACTTTGGTTACAAAATATTTACCTTCGTGTATCCGGAAATTTGATTCGAACCGTAACCACTCACCCTTCCCGTACAATGTTTCCACACTTACAAGTAGCCAAGTTATGCAAGAAAGAACATGACGAACTTTGGGTCACATTGTCCTCCCGACTTTTCTTATATCGACGTAGTGTTCGTAAGTGGCGGATATTACTCGTCATTTTCTTTTTACAAGGTTTCATTTAACTCTTTTCTTTCGTATATATTTTGTCCTTCCGTTTCAAAATTCGTAATTGATATTTCTGCCATTTCCCAGTTTCCAATCGAGCTGAAATTTTACAGATATTTGTGGTATGTACGACATTAGATGATTTTGGTACCTATCCCTGAAGGGAGTAAAATGTATGAGTACGTGTCTATGAGTTCATATCCCACCGTAACTTAAGAAAACTTGGAGTAATTTCAACCAAACATGGTACACAGATGACAATCTGACGACAAGCACCGTGTGAATGAGACAAACCTGGTTCCCCTCAGGACGAAGTAGGAAAGGGATGACGTGTAAAATAAAGGCAAATGGTAGGACAGTCGAGTTTGCAGAGTTGATTTGACATACAAATAAACAAATTCTAACACCAAAAAGTATAAAATAAACGAAGAAACACATTTTTTGAAACAAGCTTTTATTTAAAAAAGTGCTGTACAAAAAAGTAAAAAAATTATGTGCAGTAAAATTGAGAATCTAGAAAGTTGATACAAAAGAAATTTTTTAAAGTTTGAGGGTTTTTTCAGAAATTTTAAAGAAGTATTAGTAATTATGACACCTCAAGATTTTAAAATTTTCTGATTTCAACTTTTTTGATTTTCAATTTCACTTAACATTATTTTTTACTTTTTAGTACAGCACTTTTATAAACAAAAGCTTGTTTCGGAAAGGTTTTTCTGTTTTTTTTTCTCTCTGACTGTAGGATTCTTGGTCACGCGATTATGCATAAAATCTTTTCGATGGTCATCAAGTTGAATTTTGATTGTTTTCAGTACGTTATTATCTCTTATTCGTCTGAATATTTTAATGAACTGAATGGTTCAGTTTATGAAAAAAAAAGTACATTTAATTAACAAAGACGAACCGAAATTTCTTCAGTAGTAGATTCTTTAGTCTCTCCGTATGTTATTGTGAGAAAAAAAAATTTATAACTTGTCCTCGTTCTTGAGGTCTTCTTTGAAAATCTTAGGAGTTTTATTTCGACACTTTTGAGTTCGCAAAGGAATTCTAGTAAGATACTGACTCATAATCTTTTTATTTTATAGTTTAGATAAAGAAATCAATAACTGATTCGGTGTCTCTGCTTATTCTGCACGAGTCTTTCTGCTTTTTCGCTGCAAAGAATTGGATACGCAAGCTCAGTGCTAGTCTTCTGGAAAGAAAAAAAAATACACCCAGCTTGTGATGACACACACTGCACTGTAATCTACTTCACTTGCGCTTGCATGTCAAGTATGAAGTCGTCTTGAGTGGCTTCCTGCTAACTGTATTTCTTTGCAATGCAGCTCAAAATGCTGAAATATGTTTTAGGGAGGTTTTGTAATGAGGAATGTTGATGATTCTCTGTTTTGAAGATCGGGAATAACCAATATTTTTTATTTATTATTTTTATATTATATTACTAGCTGATTGCCCGCGTTGCCAGGGATTTTTCTTAGATTAATCTTGTTTCAATCACATATTTCACTTGCACATATTATATTATAGACCATCACATTATGTAATAAATAATCTTCTTTACTCAGAAAAAAAAAATCCGTTTTGAAAGATCAAAATATCTTAACTAACTGGTTTAAAAAAAAGACATGCACAGCATCTCAATTTTTCAAATTCATAGTAATACAAATATACTGTATTCACTACACCATATCACGGGCGTCGCGCCGGTCGAATTTGCGCTTCCGAGGCACGACGTCGCTACACCAATTCATTAAAATTCTTGTAAAATTTAAACTATTCGTCGAAATTTTAGTATTTAGGAACGTTCTTATCTTTATTAAATGCGCAAAACAATTGATCCATTAAATTTGATAATTGATTTTTCCCCTTCTTAAATATACCCATAAATTGAACTATTTTAAAACTTCTATTTTCATAATGTTTTATCGATAATTTAGGTTAATTTTTGTACGTAGACCTATGCTGTCGCGAACCGTTTTGTAGAACTCTTCGAGGCAAACGATGTCGTCATTCATAGTTGTCACCGATCTCTTAATAGTTTAGGCAGCGCCAGCAAAGATAACTCTTTTTTTCCCGATTTTATTCGACATTTATTGCCAGAAACCATTTTTATGTTTCTTATCCCACATGTTAAAACTAGAAGTGAGCCTATGTTCATCCTGGACATCGAAACCAATACCTTGTTGAATTTCACCACGATCGTTTCAGTCGCGATCAGGTCGCAAACAGTCAGACACAATTAGACTTACACATTTATATATTAGTGCGGATTAAGTGAAGATGAGAGAATCTTTCATTTGGTTTGAACCAAATTTGTTCTGTGTATTTAAGAACGCGGCGTAATTCAAAATATAAGTTCACCTACAATCATAAACCTTCGAGCTGTCCAAAGTTTTTAAGAGGGAGTGAACTAACACTATTACGCACACAACTGCCTTAAATGCAAAATATTTATAATTAGTATCTCATAAGCAAACTTACTTTAATCAATATACTTTTGAACATTGTAGAAATAATTGTATATAAGGAAGCTTTTGACGGAGGTTTTGAGTATCCCCCTAGACTCATTGGCAGCAGAGTTCGAAGAAAATAGGAACTTCACAAATTATTTTTTTTAATTTGTCACAATAGTTTAGATAGAAGACATGTTAATAATATTATATATCATAAAAATTCCAGTCAGTTGCGGCGAAGCAAGTAAGTTATTGAGCACGTAAATAGCCTTACCTCTGTCCACGTGCGTAGGAAGGCTAATGGTGTACTCTTCAGAATTCAAGTGGATGGGAATAGATCCAGAGGTTTCGAGTGCTGATAGATTTTCTCGTGTTTTGTTTCTGATACACCTTGTGGTCAACTTCGTTGGAGCTTATAAGGAAGTTGTGTGCATTAACGTTGTGGGTAAATGTTTGTTGTAAAATATAGGGAGAGTTAAACCTGTTTCATCGCGGAATCTATTGGACATAAAAGTACGAGTACGTAACGCGTTTTTGTATCAGTAAATTCAACAGTGGAAACTGCCGGCAAAATTGTTTCTACTTTATGTATGAGTTCTTTTTTGCACATCTTTCACATTTATGATTTTCATTGCGTTTGAGTATTCATTTATTGTATTCCCCTCTTTCTTTAAGTAGAAAAATTTGTCTTTTCCTAGTCCAAGACGTCTAACATCACACAGTTGCGTCAATAAAGATGAAAAGTGCAGCTCGGCACAGTGGCGCCTTCATGTGGTGAGCGAGTATCATTACTTGTACTCAACTAGATCTTTTATGCGCGCATTGCGGTGGGTTAGTGATACTCGCTGGCGGAGAGAAGCGCAACTGTCGCCAGCTGCGAGGTCAGCACAGGGAATCAGTATGATATTACTACTTTACATAATGTCTCGACCATATATTAGATTGTGTCTATATGTCAAGGTGTCAAGTCAGGCTTTCACATTTGTCTGGAGTTGATACTTGTTTAAGGAACATGTAATGATGTTGTCAAAAATGTATATCGAGTAGATCAAACAATATATACATAATTTAAATAAATATTCTTCCGGAAGTAATTAGAATATAACGAGGACTGATTACAAACATCTTTCAATTTCCACTGATCTCACAAAAACTTATGTGCAGAACTTACCAAGAACCTAGTTTAACTTACGGCTGATACATAGTGCTTGTAACTGGTAATTAAAATTTGAAATAGGTGATTTGTAGACCATATGTAAGTAAGTTAATGCAGTAGTTCAGATGTCTTGTGTTAATGCAGTAGTTCAGATGATTGAAATAATGTTTTAAGCTGATGTCTTTTGGGTAAATGTTGAAGAATACGTAAATAGCACTAGAACTTTTTTGGTTATATTTGAACTAATTTTTTGTTACTTTTGCATGATAAGGAAATAAATGCTCATATAACCATCCTTAAAATAAACGGAAATATACAATAGTTGAATCATATTATACTCAACTCTTTTTCATTCATGAAATGAAAAATAGTATTGAGAAATACGAAAATCAATGAGCCAAAGAAATATATTTACATTGCATAGCAAATATTTTACCATACAATTCAATTAATTTGTTTTAAAAATCATGAATTTATTTTTGTGTGTTGTGTATTTGAAGTAAGCTTTTAAACTTTTTAAACTAGTTTCCAAAAGTTGAAGCATAGTAGCTTAACCGATAAAAAAAGAGAATTTAAAAATTCCACGAATTGACCTCAGAAATTTGTGAAAATATATCTGCTAATTAGTAAAATTCGTTGATGTCAAAATAAAGCTCTAATAATTTAGATGGAACCTGGACGTGTGTGGGTCATTTGGTCGACGCAAACTTCTTATCTCTGGAGAACCGTTTGTGAATACAAAGTGCACCTCTGCTCCGAAACACTGTAATGAGCGGGTCCACAGGAAGAACCGTTCATCAGTGAGGAACGGGAAGAGTTATTCCTGTATGCTTATATAGTCACAAACTACGAGTAGATTAAACTCCTTCGTTTGAAAATCTCTCATCAAATATGAAGACGAGAAATTGTAAATATACGACATATTCCAAAATTTATTTTCGAATATTTTGCTTATTCAATGATAAAATATGCATCTTCGTATGTTTATTATCTATTCTTATTTCTTATTACATGACTTGTGGCTGAGATTCAGGCCACATGACCCCTCAGAAATTACTGACTAACACTAGTATGAAGTGAAATTTTTCTCGAAGGAATTCATACTGTATGTCCTTAAGAATAGTAACGAGATGTAGTCAATGGAATGAATGCTCGGCGTAGTCATCAATGTTGCCGGTTGAACGAATCGGCTGATAGAGGCAGCAACATCCGAAAGTGAGGTCACTAACATTCTGGTGACACCAGTAAAATGCCCACGAATCTACAGCGATAGTAGGAGTTGGCGAATCTCGCCTATCATGGCTATCAATGGCTCTTCGTCTTTCAAGCGGTCTTTAGACTCCTCCCTCATTACTTTTCTTTCGTCGCGAGTATTGTAGGTAAGTTTGTGGAGTAGACTAAGCCATTGCACATACTTTCTCATATGCGTTTCTCCGGCTACATCATTGAGTAAGGAAAAATTCTATAGTGAAAGGATCATTTGTGGCATGGTCCTCTATATTTTGGTCGTCTTCCAGAGCTCTGTTCATGCTCTAAGTCGCTAGATGAACTTATTACTGTCTTTTATTTGAAATTTAAAAGTAAAATAAATATTCAGAATATTATTTCAAAACGTATAGCGACATATCAGTCTTTTAAATATCGTAGAATTGTTATATAAATGTAATTTTGTCGTACAAATAAACTGATTTATTTTTATATCATTATCATATCTTTTATTTCAATTTACGATAAGTGTATCTACGCCCACTTGGTCCATTTGCACTGTTCAATATTATTCAAGCTTCTTGAAACAGTACACTAATGTGTAAGTGTAGCAGACAGAAATTATTTTACTGCGTCTATACCAAACTTTCAAGCGAAATACCGCTAATGCGGATGTAATGTATACTTAACGTACAGAAAATTTAAGCAAAATCGTTAGAGCCGATTTTGAGAACCATTCAAAAGAGTACTTTGACTTTCATGTAAAGTACCCTTTGTTTTAAAGAAAAAACAAAAACAAAATTAGAGCACGTGCATCGACAACAAGTAAATTCTACCTTGGATACGAAATGCGAATTAAATTGATTCATGCATTTACTCAGAATCGCTGCGTACAGACGAACAGACGGACGGACGTTATGCCAAAAACTCTTTTTGTTTTAGAATCAGGGATGGCCATAACGGATATTTCCGACGAAATCTCGCTTTCGAAATTTTTCAAGATTACAATATTTCTATATACTACTATATGAGAAAGTAAGAAGAGCGGTGGGAGGAGTTATGTACGTACAAGATGGACTATAGAGTAAGTATCGTGAAAGAAGAAATGGTCGTATGAGAGTTACGGTGGGAGGGAGGGAGAGAGGGCATTCAAGGTCAAGAGGGGATGAGTTTAGGCGCAGACTGGGGCATTAGACCTCTGGAACACCCACTCAACAAACAAGAAACGACCACCAAATTTCGTGTAGCACCGAATTATCCAATTTTCCGGTTATACACTTGCTCATAAAATTATGAAATTGGGTAATATCCTGTACTATAGCACAGCGGAGGATCAAATGGGTAAATTTTAGTACATGGTAGAACTGCGAGATGATTATAATATCGGAATTTCAAGGGATGATTATGGAATTATTTGTGGTTTGAAATTATAAGAAATCGAGCATCGTGACATTGAGGCAAAACATTGAAAACCGACTATGAATAGCATTTTACTTTACGAAGGTTATTTAGAAATTTGCAAATTAATACTGTATGTCAGCGCTGTCCAACTTAGCTTGCGGGCTATTTTCATTTCTCGATCGATCAGGTCGGTGCGGGATTGAGTTTTGTAAATATTTATTTGTCACGCGATAGTTGTATTCTCATAAACGAAATTTATATTATTTCAAGCTGGAAAAATTAATTTTTATATTTTTTATTAAAATAAGTTTGTTTTATAACGGAACTATATATTCGAGGATTGGTCATCAATAAAAGATTATTTTTACAACGCCAACGTTTCGGCAATTTATTTTGCCTTCATCAGGGCTACAAAGAACACACACAATATACATTATTTATAGTTCAACTTTGAAACACCTTATTAACACAAACAATATACCAATGATTACTCACTATTTAACTATGAAATAACTGTTACAAAATCACCCAATACGACTTAATATAATAAGACTTTTTGGATGTTTTTGTAACAGTTATTTCATAGTTAAATAGTGAGTAATCATTGGTATATTGTTTGTGTTAATAAGGTGTTTCAAAGTTGAACTATAAATAATGTATATTGTGTGTGTTCTTTGTAGCCCTGATGAAGGCAAAATAAATTGCCGAAACGTTGGCGTTGTAATTTCTACAACAGTCTCGAATTTCAATGTAAATAAAAAAGTTTCTTTTTAAACAATTCAAAAGTATTTTGTTGTTCTCCTCAGTATTTTATGTGCAATGTTATGTTACAACGCAAATGTTATGCAACGACAAATATTCCACGTTTTTGTTATTTAACGTTTAAAATGTTATTAAACGTACGTAGTTACATATTACTATGCCTGCAAACGTTTAAATATTTTAAAAAAATTATTATGTAAAATTAGATTTAAATAAATGTTCAATTTCGAGTTTGTAACTTTTGTTGTTACCAGAAACATAATAATGCCTAGTTACCCCAGTTAAGTAAAAAGAATACCTTGCTGCAATAGTGGCACAACTCAAAACATTGTCTCGAAAATGGAATATGGGGGCGAATTAAAAAAAATTGAAACTTTAGAGAAAATACTTATTATAAAAGCCTAAGAGTGATATTTAAGGATAAGGAATATGAATGGAGGATTTCTGGAGGTGACAGACCAAATCTAAGTCTAATTCAATACCACACAGATATGAAGACCAAAGTGAACAATTATCTCGACAGATTACACACTGAGGATATGTGTGGAGTGTCATCTGCCTTTGTACCGGGTAGTACAAAGGTGTCAGTAACGTTGTACTCACCTTTCGTTTCATTGGGACAGATCTATCATTACAGGGGAACCATGACGAGCACTAGGTTGGACATAACTGTTATTGGCCGTGAGAAAAAGGGGAACCATTCGGTGGACATAACCAACCGTATCTTATGCGACGGGGAGGGAAAAGTACAGTAAGATTGCGCTGGAAATAATAAGCTTTTCACAACAGGAACCATATAGGGATAGTAGCGTATACAATGAAATCAATTCTCTTGAAAACTACGTGTAATGTTTGTTGAATACAGAGACAAACGGTATAATGTCCCTCGCCAAAAACGTAATTGTGTATTAAACTTCAGATGAAATTATGGTATTATATCCGGGTTGACTCCAGTCAATTTGCCATTCACCAAACTTGAAAATATTCACCAAAGTAGTTTTAATTAATTAATATTTCATTCTAATGCTTTTTTACTGTTGAACAAGAAATATTATTTTGTGATTTCAAAACTTGATAATAAATTTAGATTGTCGTTCGAGTCCTTCTTTGACAAAGGTCATATTGTTTTCGGTCACGTGAAGCGGTTGCCATTTTCGTAAGAATAGTATTCAGTGAACTATTCTTGTAGATACCAGGTACGATATGAAAGTCT
This sequence comes from Laupala kohalensis, assembly GCA_002313205.1. Classification (NCBI taxonomy): domain Eukaryota; kingdom Metazoa; phylum Arthropoda; class Insecta; order Orthoptera; family Trigonidiidae; genus Laupala; species Laupala kohalensis. The sequence continues at coordinate 23,110 of NNCF01129439.1, forward strand.
TAACGTAATTTGCTATGTTTCAATGAATTACTTCCGCTTTGTTAAGCCGGTACTTTTTCCAGGATATTAAAAAACATAAGCTCGCAAAAGATTTTCCATATAAGACCATTGAAATTTTAAGTCAAATAATTCAAAATTTTTGCGCCGTAAGGGTATGAAAATTCATCGCCACTGGATAGACAATGGTTCATACCATCATTTGATACATTTTTAGTGTGTACATAAGTCACTCGTTCTGACGGATATAATATCTTAATGACGGATATAGTATTTTCTTGAGTGATTCCAAACGACGTGTTTAGGCACACACCTAGCGGGTCTGATCCAAAGATCCAAGTTCTTAAGAACCCCCCAAAAGGCTTGTAAAAACTTAGATAATCTTTTTTAAAAATATTAATTCTTCGATTATTATTTAATTCCATAATTTTTTTAAATATTTTATCAACATTTCCAATTCGTAAAAATAAATTGTATATATATATATATATATATATATATATATATATATATATATATATATATATTGTACATTAACTAATTAAAGATAAAAACCAATTTTTTCTCGTTTTCCTGTAAATTTTGGTAATTTTATTCCAAAAAGTAAAGTACTTACTTCTACTTACTATCTACCAATTGACGACAAGTCCAGGAACACCAAAAAAGTTAGAAGTAAACGGCTTTGGTATCACCTCTGTTGGTGGACTAGCTAACCTCACACAGCATCACCTGGTGGTTAGAAATAACCTCTTCTTGGTTCTTCACCTAATTTCACGTAGTTCGAAAAATAGGAATGAGTCATTCTACAGAAATTGGGAAATATATATTTGAATCATCCTATCCAGTCAAGATTGGATTTTTTCGATTTTTTATCGCATATTGATACAAATGAATGAGACAATTTAACCACATCGGATTCAATGTGCATGACCCAGATAATACTTTATTTACGACTGTTTCCTCACTCCTTTGTCATTCCATGTCCCACTTGTTTGTTATTTTTTTGAAATTCACTCCTGTCAAGGTAAAGACATGAGTGGTTGATGCGATGGTAACCCCGTGGGTTCCAAAACCAATATAACCTGCTTCTTTGCTCAATAACCTTGGTTGATTTGTTTACGCACGTTGTAACAATTGAAAAAGGATTGTTCATGGACGTCACTCCTTTGTCTCACGCAAATTTCCCTATTACCGTAGAATCACTCATATTTCCACGGAAAATGTCCTACGTATTCGCTTAACCTTGGCTACGCTGACGTTCAATGAACTGCTATCACCCACGTATGGCCGTCACAAAAACCGTGTACATTTCTAATAGGGAGAGACGACTAAAACATTCAAATGTATTGGCTCAATCTCGTCAGTTTCGGACAATTTCAGCATCTTTGATAAACATTCTTCAAACGATATAGATTTGTACACCTGTCAAACCACCAATCAATATTCACGTTCGATTGTTCTGTTGCTACGTGTATGTTTCTTGTTACAANTACTCCTGACGACGGCTCACGAGAGGAAAAGCACAAAAATACATAGTAATCGTCCATAAAACGGTCGTAAGTGGTAATTTATTTATTTATTCATCTTCATTCATTAGAACAGCGCTGTCCAACGTTTCTTAGCCCATTTTCTATACGCATTCGATCGCACGGGAGAGAGTCGAACGCAATGTTGCCCGACGAACGAAAATAAATGAGTGATGTTTATTTATTTTGATTCTCATCAATCAAATTATATTATTTTAAGTTGTAAAAATTAAAAAGTATACGCCTTTATATTTAAAAATCTTCTTCCGGAGAGTAAATTAGTTTATAGTCCTCCACGTGGCCACACGCAACTGTTGTATTGCTTTTTTTGACAAAAAATTTATTATGATTATTATAAAATATTATATTGTAATGTATGATGGGGTGATTCCGAACACAATTTTCTATTTCCTCTCACCGGACGCGCCACATGTAATATTTATTGTGACAGCATAGATTTATAACACAAAGTGTGGCCTCAAAAAGTTTGATGAAAAGTTTGGTGTAAAATGTACTGGAACCTGGACGTTACTGCATTGAAGGATATGTTACATTTGTTTTATTATTTATTTTTAATGTGAATCGTGGTATTTATTGCGAATGTACCTCCGAGGGGTCATGAGGTATAATTTTATATTCGTCTCCGTTTGTCTCAACTTCAGGAGAAGCCAGATTTCTCGCGAGAGTCGACGTCGACAATTTGTTGGAATTGCGTTTACTGTGGAGGTACAATACAATTCTTGTGTCACAGGCGTCTTGAAATGACAAAATAAAGAATCTGGGTTAACATTGGACAAAACTGCTGTTGAGAAGTTTAGAGGTGTGAGAGGTAAGCTATGTTAAATAATAGTAACTTAAAAAATTTAATCTTTTTGACATCTCGTTTAGGTTTTTTACTTTTGTTTAGGGAAAACGTAAAAAGTTCTCACGAATGTATCATATTGTATTGTTTCTGACATGCAGCAAGTTTTAGTTGACTTTCTGAAAGAAGAGGGTAAGTTCTATTCGTGAATTTAGATTTCCTAATTGTTTATATCTCCACAATGTTGTCAAATATTTCTATTCGTGTCTATAAAGGAACTCCCTCGTGTAAGGTAGTAACTGATGTATTTCACCACCAATAACACAGATACACCCACAAATCGATCTGTTCCAAAGGCTAAACCCGTGTATCCTCAATTGTTTTGACGCGCTGAATCTGAATTCAAATTCACAATTTCTTTACTACCCCCTTAGTTTTTAAAATCCGTATTTTTTTTACTTAAGGGCGTTTTTTCGGGATTTAAAAGAAATGGAGGATGGTGGAGCAATTCTGGTCCCGCTTCGGATCAGAGCGTCACACTACGCAAGGATACATAGGTTTAGTCTTTCAAACAGATCTTTTTTTTTTTTTTTTTGTGCCTAATTAATAAAATTATTCCACTTAAATGACCGACGAAGTATTTATTTCAAATAAAAATATAAACATGTAATTCTATTCATTTATACCAATTTCATACGTTTTAGTGATTTCATTCTATTACGCTAACGTTAGTATTCTACCTGAAGTCCATCACGAGGCCGTGACTCGTCGCTCTGCTCGTTCCGCTCACTTCTTTCGACCATTGACGGATTCCGCGCGCACTGCCGTGCATATTCACGAGATGCACGCGTGTGTAACGGCGCTTCTCCCATCGGTCGCTCTTCTGCGAATGCGCGCAGGCTGTTATTATCGCAGCGGCGCCCGGCTGCCCGACGACGACGACGCGTCCCTGCGCCCAGCCGGCCGCTCCCGGCAGCGCCGCGACTTATCAATACGCTCGTTATATAATTCCGTGGAAGAGAGTGCAAATGCCCCACTTCTGCAAATGAATGGTTGAACCTGTCAATGAATGAATACGTTATGTTTACAAACTACTTTACATAATAGTTAGCGGTGCTTTTCACAAATTGCGTTTGTGATTTTTTGTTCACTTTGGAACGAAACTATATTCTCAAAGGCATTGTGTTTATTTTATTTTTTACAAAATTACAAAAATAATTCAAATATTTTATAAAGTAATATAGTTGTTTTAATATGATACACTAGTTTTGGAACAATAAATTGATAACAGTTCGTATTTGATTAAAAATTTTTTATTGGTATTAAATCGGCCACAACCCTTGGGTTCTTAATCGGAAGTGATGGGATGGTCCCTTGCTTGTTTCCGGAGAGTAACCTAGTTTATTATCCCCCACATGATCATACGCAGTTTGCAACTGCTTTTTTTACAATTAAGTTTAATATTATTAATTCATCTCTAAACAGTAAATAAATAATGTTTTTATTTATATATCACCCATACCAAGATAAAATATACTATTTCTAGTTTCTGACAAAGCATCCTCATTTTTATTTGATAGAATATGTCATCAGGCAAAAGCACAAACTATAAACATAAAAGGTGCAACAGGTTAAGAGGTAAAATACAACAATTGAAACAAAAATTAGAAAATACTATCAAACACAAAATAGACAATAAATAATAGAAAATGAGAATATGAGAAGGAAAGACTGAATATAAAATAATTTTTTAACCTTCTTTTTAATTCATTGACACCTACACTATACTTCGTAGTTTATTTTTAGTTTATAAACATTTAAAAATATATTTATTATTAAACAAAATCATATAATATGTACAACAATATATTATAAAATGGCGTTCGTTGAACCAATTATGATTATAAGGTATTAACAATTTTATTTTTTTCGAGAATCGGGAATCGATGTTTAATATCTGGAATCTATTTTAGGATCACTGATTCAGATACATGATTTATACACATGTATGGAGCTCATTGTCAGAAAAGAAATCCAAATACCGAACTTCTAAGTCACGGAGGAAATAGCCCCGGGCTGCAGCCACGACCCGCTGCCTGAGCGACGCCTGAGCGACGCCTGAGCGACGCGTTTGCCACTCGCGAGTCACTGCGCCCAGCGGCTGACGAAATGGGAGGAACCACTTCACAGTCTGCGAGAGAAGAAAAAAAATCACCTTTCATGCAATCGAACGCACTCAGAGCAAACATCCATGTCCGTGGGCTTTGAGGGTGACTTAATGTTCTGAATTTGATGTACTCTCTACAATAATTCTTTAATCATAGTTTAAAATATTCTAAAATATTTGAATTTTAGGTAAGGATTCCTTAAAGAAGTAATATAATCCTTTTAAAAATGTTTATAAACTTCTATGTAAACATTGATAAAAAATTACACACACAATGGTAAACATCACGACAAGAAGGTATTTAATTTATTATATTTAAGAGCCAGGTTAACTAACTTCGCGGAGAGGAAGGAGGACTCAAAATTTCGTGGCAAGGATGGATCGAAAATGACACCTGCACAAAAATCATAAAAAATTATAAGGCGACGTAAGAGTATCTTCGGTATTTTAATCCATGTACATCATTGTCACCACGACCTGATCTCACGATCTCATATCTTAGACTAATGGTTTAGTCCGACATACTCGAAGTTATCAACATCAAATGCACAAGTGAATTAATTCATGAAATAAGTTATCTAGGAGAATGCCCGTAGAACACTCGAGCCTATAGAACGCCATCTGCGGCGACTAAAACACCTGTACATCATTGCAAATTTCACGCCCATTACATTGAAGTATACCCTATCAAAGCAAACGCTTTTTGTGTGTGTTAATTTTCATTGCTTGCTTCTAATGTGTTTATACATGTGCCAATTATACACAATGTACAGCTCAACCGTCACAGGGCTATCGGAAAGCTTTCCATATATTTGGACCAACTGTGTCACAAAAAACAACAAAATCTTAAAATCTATTGTTGTTCTTTTTCTTTCGGTAAATATTTGATTGAACAGGTAAATTTGGATCTTTACGGTTCATGTCGACATCAAAGGTCATTGGAGCCCGAAAAACTTGTACAGGTAGGTAAAATGCAGTTACGCACTAGGGAGAGCCAACATGACTCTCCCCGCGTGTGGGACTCGCCGAATGATTCAACCCTA
>NNCF01129439.1:28843-73189 GCA_002313205.1 Laupala kohalensis
AATGCCAGACTCAGCTCGCGGCCCCGTGTTCGCCAAACACGTACTTACTAGATGTAAGTCCCTGGGAGGAACAGGTAAAAGTAATGAAACAAAATCTTGTTTATCTTTTGTGTGAAGAGGGTATCTTTTGTTAAAAGCACAACAAATATTAATTCATTAAATTTAATTTCATCGTTGAACTCCACGTTGAAGTTTCTATTGTTTCTATGGTTTCGGTTTGTTTCTTCTTTTTGATTTCTTAATAATTTATTTATATATACTTTGATTTATTGTATCATTTCACACGTGTGTGATTCAACACTGGTGCAATGCAACAAAAAGTGCTTTTTTGAGTAACAGTCCATGACAACTTTACAACTCCAAATAATAAATTAGATTATTGACCTCCACGTGGTCACACGATGTGTTTCTAATCGCTTTTCGAAACCAAATTTTTTATTATATCACTTCGAAAAATTCGGTGATGTGTCACTTGTATCCATATTACATTTTTATGTTTTACTATTAAGATTTGTTAAATGTTCTATTGTTTTGCTTTTGTCTATTTATACCGATTATATTTATATGCGTTGAGTTCTAAAATATTTAGATCTTAAAAAAGAAAGAAAAAAAAGAAAGAAAAGAAATGGCGTACGTAGAAAATACCTTGGAGGGGTAAAGAACTTTCGAGTAATCTTGGGGAGGGGAACAAAAGCTTAATATTAGCTTCCTGTTTTAAACATTTCATAATGTACTTCAGACATTACGTAAGTACGACAAAATTTAATTAAAATATAAAAAGATACCCACTTTTGATATTTTTTCTTTGAGCACCCCTTTTCGCTCGCATAATAAACATACCCTTTTCGTATTCCTAAACTGGAGGAAAGCTAAGTTCTGCTTTGGCTTCGCAGTCTTAAAAGCACTATTAGATTTTTTATTTCTCTTACTTTTTACCTCGTGATTCCTTTTTGGACCCGTAGGTTGCAGGAAGAGGGCTACTTTAATGTTTGATTTGTACCACATTTACTTATTAAACATAAATATACCTATAAAACGTAAACTTTGAAATTAAAACAAGTTAAACCACGCCAAAAATATAAAAAATATTTTTTAACTAATTGGTGTGAAGCAGTTCCTCCTGTCTTCCCGGAACCGAAGTGTATAGGCGAGGTGATGTTATTTTGTGGGGGCGGTTATGAAGAGTTGGAGGGCGGATGCCTTTATTAGTTTCTTGGTTTGTCGGTAGCCATCCGTGTCCGAAGGGTATGAACTGATTTCGATATTCTGTGGATACCGCGAGTTGACCTTGGAGGGAGGGGTAATGGAAGGTTGCCACTGAAGGGCGGACGTAAATCAGGGGTCGCGTGCTTTATTCATCCTGGAGGGCGTTAAGAATTAAACGGCCATCAGCCTACCCCTGGCCCACGGTGAATAATTGACCGCCAACGACGTCGAGACACGACACGGTGGGTAGGGGTGGAGTGGGAGGAGTGGGAGAAGGACAGGAGGAGGAGGAGGAGGGGGATTTCTACGCAGTGCGTCCAAGGCACTAAACTCGTGAAACTACACAGAACGAAAGACCGGGAGGAAGGTGGGAGCAGCGCTCCAAGTCAGCCAAATCACTGAGATGTATAATTGTTTTCTCTATTGTTATTATAATTGTTTAAAAAACAACAATATGAATAATAAGGAAGAAAAAAAAGATGATTTAATTTCTCTATCAGTTAATAGTATAGTACCAACAATATTCAGGAGCTCATTTGACTCGTTTAAAAAGTACAAGAGAATGTAAAAACACGTTGGCCGAGAGAAACTGTTTCGTAATTTATGCATCTCACCTCGATAAAAGTGAAATATTTTTATCAGATTTTCGATGACCTGTAGATACAACTAATTAAAAAATATACTATGAAAAATTACTACAAATCAAAGTAACTTTCCATCACTCTTGTGATTTAATAGTTGGTCTCTTTTTGAAACTAGGTGTTTTCTTCGTAAGATGCAAATGTATTTCACTATCGACGATTATATTGCAATTTAAATAGAAGGTGAGGAAATGTTTTTCAAGTTGAAGTCATATTACTCTGTTTTTTTGTGCCGATTTCAGATATTTTAGTGATTTAATTCTACCTCCAGAAAAATTAATGGTGGAATGAATTGACTCCGCTATTTTGGAATTAAATTTCCTAATTCTCGTTCCAAAGCATTAGAATCTACTGGTTCGGTAACTTTAATGCAGTGGAACGAAACGTTGCAACATGTCACTGCTTAGACGAAGAACATTGAATGGGCAGGGAAAATATCAGGATATTAGACCGTTATTATTATCTACGCTACATGTTTGAAATTACACACATTAAAACCACAATAGAGAACTCAAACTTGGGATACGAGGATAATATTGGGAATTTATATATTTGTATTATCATAATTTTGTGCATGGTTTTGTTTTTATTTTTTCTGTCGTTGAATATTAGAATTTCATTCATGGCACATTACTAGGATACTTTTTTATTTATTTATAATCTTTATGAAAGCCANTAATTTGTATTATCATAATTTTGTGCATGGTTTTGTTTTTATTTGTTCTGTTGTTGAATATTAGAATTTCATTCATGGCACATTACTAGGATACTTTTTTATTTATTTATAATCTTTATGAGAGCCAAATGTGGTTAAATACTTGTCTATTAAAATCCTAGTTTTATTTATGACTTGGTAAGATAATGATGGACGTAAATAAAAGTATAATACTTTGCTGACGAAGTAAAAAGTTTCCCCGTGAGTTATAGTTGGAATTATTCCAGTTTTACTTCTGCTTGTTAAAATACAACAAATAAGTCATCTGCAGCCNCTTCTGCTTGTTAAAATACAACAAATAAGTCATCTGCAGCCAATTTAATTATTTAATGAATTAGAAAAATTCCGTCGTTTTCGGAACGGAGGATTATTTATTACTACTTTCGAGTATTGTATTTTCTCCATTCATCTTTGTACATCACATTATCACTTGAATCATTCTACAAACCAATTTAAAAGTTATTTAAAAAATTAATATTGCATCTTCGTTCTTTGCTTCTGATGTCTCTTCTTTTGATGTATTTTCCTATATTGTCTTCATTTTATATTTTATATTTTTCAATTTCGGGAAACCAGAAGTGGAGCGCGGTGTGTAAATGAAGTTGGTACGACTGTCCAGAAAAGGATGATGTTATCAAATCACTCAAAGCCTAATATCAAGTTTGGTTTCAATACATCATTCGGTTTACTTGGCAACGCCATGATGTGCATCACGAAATAACAGCTCCTGATTTTATGTGAAACTTTTTGCCAATTTCGATTTAATTGCGGTTGATTTTTGATCCAGATATTAGTAATGATGTTCTGAGGATATGGACCGAATGGCAGAAATCGGAAAAGCGTTGTGGTGTCATTAAAACCGAGAATGAATCTCCAATAAAGCCACGTACGACTGGTAGGAGTTGTCGTTCGTTTTAAGAGTTATTGCTGATCGGGAGTGGTTTGCAAGTAAGGAAGTGAGAGTGTGCACTTTTATAAGGATAATAGGTTGTACATTTACAGTTTTGTGCTAAATTAATGCAAAATACGTGCCTATGCGTAACACTACGGCACGACCACCGTGTATTTTTTATTAACAGACCAGGAGTTTATGAAGGAATATGATGGCCCCCTGCTTCCTAGGGTAAGGCTGATTGCAACACCTTCTTTTGTTGGAAAGGAGAACTTAAATGAAGTAGTGTGTCATTATGTTCAGAGGAAATAGATATTCAGAGAAGTTCATACTCAGATAAGGTTTAAATAGTCAAAAAGAAGGGTCCAAATATTACAACATGTTATTGAGAATTTAAAAAAAAAAGCAAATACTTCAGTAATTTTTCATACGTTCACAGAATATTACCTAGGCATAAAACCAAATGTTAATTTCGTAGATTGTAAATCAACTTTAAAACATTGGAAAGAATATATGAAGCATTTTGTGAGAAACATTGCAAGATATACACGGACGGGTGCGCTTAATATAATGTAAACTAAGTGAGGAAAAATGTATTTACTTTCGCAAAGAGAATAATCTAGTAATCAAGTTCGTGAAAGAATAATATAGGAAAGAGATCAGTAAAGAGGGAAGATGGATACAGTTTTACAGATGGGGAAAGAGAAGAGACCACTTAATGGAGCGCGGAGTAGTGAAAAAAGAGCACGTAAGGGATTACGAGATAAGCTTAAGAAACTAACCGATGGGGTCCATAAGAAAATACAGGACAGTTCAGAGCATCTATGGGAACAGTATCTAATGTTGAAGCTAAGTTAGATAGAACTAAAGAAAACATGCAAAACATCCTGAAGGGCAGAGAGGAAGATACTAACTTAACAGAACCAAGTATTATTATTTCTATGAATAAAATAGATGAGATTGTTGCCAAAAAACTTGTGGTTAATAATGAAGCTACGATATGCAAGCTAGCAGACGTGATCGACAAAAAAATCTATTAAAAAATTAAGAGATGCTGCGCAGAAGGAGGAAATTTCAGCAACTATGTTCGACGTACAATGGCAAAGAATGGGGGAGGAGGCAGTTAAGAAGGTGCATTTGGAGCACAGACATGTTGAAGAAAGTGAAGTCAATGGTGGAAGAATATGAGTGGAAGAATACTATTTTGGATGTGATGTCTAGAAAGGCAAAAGAAGCTAATGTAAAATTGACTGAGATAAAACAAGTAGTAGGTAAAATGAATTGTGAACCTCACATTTCAAAAAGTAGAGGTACTAATGGAAAGGAAGATAGACGAGGGACATCGATAAGAACATGAGAGGAATAAGAGAAGCAAACGCGAAAGAGTAGTTCGATAAGAAACAAAGGAACAAGAGCAGGAAAAGAGATCCCTTATATCCGAAGGAAGACAAGAAATGGAAAAAAAGTTAGAAGAACAGATCAAGACTTCTATGACGAAGGAACACATGACCGTAAAAGTGGATTCCAGAAAGAAAACAAACAACGGAGATATATAATGGTTCTACTGTCAAATAAGGAAGAGAAAGAGAAAATGCAAAATATAGTATAGAACAGTGTGGAAAGGATGAAGGAGGTAATACTAAGGAAGCCGAAGATGAGATTAAAATTTATGAATGTTAAGTCTGGGGTAAAGGAAGAAGATTTATTGAAAGATATATCAGATTATAATATCAGAGCAGAAGAGATAAGATTTTGTAAAAGAAACGAAGTTACTCTATAGCCAGAAGTTCAATAAAAGTACAACAGAAAACGTTATTATACCGGTAAATGGAAAGCATTAGAAAGATCTGACAGCGAGAGGACGAGTTTATGAACCTTTGAGAAGTTATAAGGTGTATGAGAATATCACTCCTGTCATATGTTACAGGTGTAATAGATTTGGTCATATTGTGGACATATGTCGTGAAGAGAGCGAAGCATGCAGTCTGTTTGCGCGCGCAGGACATTCGTACCGTTCTTGAAAGTTTAAAGAAGAAGGGAGAAGATGTTTAAGCTGCATAAGAAAGAAGTTGGACGGGAATCATTCCGTAATCAGCATCGATTGTCCAGAGTACAAACAGACTCAAAAAGGGATACAGAATAAAGTGAATTATGATGATTAAAATTTGGCAGCAGAATTTACAGAGGAGTAAAATTGCAGGTTTAGAGATTTCAAAAATAATGGAAAATAATGATGTTGATGAAGCTGTTTACAAGAATATTGTTTTCGTAGAAGACAGCCTTGATATTTACCTTTGACCTATAGAGCCTGGTCTGCAATTATAATACGAGATGATAAAGCGGATTTTTTGATAGTGGAGAAATACTTGAGTAAAACAGTGCAAGTCATTTTATATTCAAAAGGGAAATACAAATGGTAATTGTTAACTTGTGTTTTAAATTTAATAGGAATACATCAGAGTATATACGAATAATGGAAGACTACAAGAGAGGTGAAATTTTGTTTTTTCTCGATGGCTATGGGAGATCAAAATTATTGGGAGACCAGTTGACAAATACACGAGGGCAGAAAATTGAGGAACTCTTATTAACAAATGATTTACACATATTAATTTTGGACAATATACATTTGTAAGTGAGTACCGAAATTCAATTATAGATCTCACTTTAAGCAGCAATTTATCAATGATGAAAGTTGAGAATTGGGAAATAGGTTTCGGAGCAGAAAGTGACCATAAGGGAATTCTCATAAGCATAAATGAGAAATTAGAAAGAGGAAGTCGAGGAGGAGAGAAATTTGAACTATAGATCAATCAACGGGAAGAAATTTGAGCAAAGGATGAAAAATTTTGAAATGGAATGTGAGATGCGTGGAGACAAGGAGTGAGAAAGTGTGGATGATATGGTTGACAGGTTAACTTGATAAAACATCTGTGCTCAGTGTACGTATCAAAAACCTATAACAGAGGTCAACGATAGTGGTGCCAAGATCTTACAATGTTCAAAAAAGAAGTACAGAGAACTAAAAGGAACATGTAGTCTGCAAGAAAAACAAGTTATGCGGTGAGTTATTTTGAAAAGAAGTATAAGGATACAACGAGAAGATATAAAAGAAGAATATTAACACCTAAGAGGGAGAGCTGGAAAACGTATGTGGAAGATAGCTTTTAAAGAAGTGTCTGGGGTTTGCCGTATGTAACTGGAGTTCAAAAACTGCGTCGGTGGGACATGGTACATATCTTGAGACAAAATACAATTGAAACAACGGGATTGAGAGGGAACATGTCAGTTGCTTTTACAAAACTTAATAAAAGAATCACAATTAGGTGATTTCGGTGGCATTGAGGAAGAGGAGTGTACAACTGGGTATGAGGAAATACAAATGCAAATAGTGGAAGAAATAGTGCAGAACCTGGGAAATCACAAGGTATCTGGTTTTGATCTCATAACATACGAAATCATTAGAAAGGGAGGGAAAAGTTTGTGGAAAACATTTTTGATTTTATTCAACAAATATCTAGAAGAGGCTTATTTCCCCAAATGTTGAAAAATAGCACTATTAAAATTATTTTTAAAAGGAGAAGACAAGGATCCCAGGTCACCTAATTCGTATAAACCAATATGTCTCCTTCCCACTGTTGGGAAGATTATGGACAAAATATTCATAGAGAGAAGATGTTATTTTCTAGAACACCACCAAAAATTGACTCAAGGTCAATATGGTTTTAGACGAGGTAGAGGCACGGAATAGGCGTTGCAAAGCTTAGTGACGCAAATAAAGTGAGCGGCAATCAAAGCATTGCATATGTGTTTTTATAGATATAGAAGCAGCATTCGACAGTGTGGAGTGGAAGTTAGTTTTAGATAATATGAAGATGAGACTACCTGATTACATAAGAAAAATGTATAAATCCTATTTTGAAGGACGTTACACATTTTTGGAAATGGGAGGGACGAGAGAAATTCGAAAAGTTACAGACGATTGCCCTCAATGATCTTCAAGAGGACCAGTAATTTGGAATATTATTATAAATGGTTTATTTTTGTATTTAAATGATATAGTATTGTGAAATGAGTTATTATAATTTAAGAGATAGGGAACGTATATTCAATAGTAAAGAAAAATTTGATATCTTTCATCAATTTGTAATACAGGTAGGGACTATTGGGGACACATTGACAGATTAAATAACCCAAAATAAACATTCAGTATTATAAGAGATGTAATAAAATTGATCCTTGTAATGACTGTTATTGAAGACAAGGAAACTTCTAGGTGATAAATAAATGAAAAAAAATGATGCATCAAATCGTGAGTTATCAGGCGAACAAAATTCTTAAGAAACATACACACATACGACATTGGACATCATCGCCAGAATTTGAAAAAAAAATTCCATTGAGTACAATACGTTTTATATACATGCTGTATAATTGGAAAGCAAAATTACTTAAAAACATGATTTGTAGAGCAGTAGAGCGTTTCTGGGATAAATATCCCCAGAAGACATTCATGTTCCTAAACACGGGTTTTGTAAATAATCTTCTTATTTTGGAGTGTGGAAATCCATTCTATTGAACATTCCATTAACTCACCTCTTTCTTCCGTGTGATCAATCCGTTGTGCCGTTATGTGACTCGAATCCGGGTTACTCGCAACAGATCATAATACGATGGAATTGTAGACACGACCTAATTATATTTTTAGATTCAAAGAAATGTAAAAAAAACTGCCGAGTACCGTAAGAAGGCGCCTCCACAAAATGTCGAACGTAGCGAGTGAATTCGAGAGAATTCACTTCAAGTGCGTGACTCCTCCACTCCGTCATCAGCGCCACCACTTCCTTCATCACCTTTACACAATCCACTCGCTTCGGAGAAATGGGATTCGTTACAGCGATAAATGAAAATACGAACAGAATACGTTTGGCAAAGAAAGACTAGTGGACACGTGAGATGATTTAGCGGTCATACCATTCTCGAAGTCATGGTTCTTCGCTTCGAGAAATGTAAAAGAAAAATCATGAACATAAATGCACTGTGCTTATTAGTTCATTGTGTATTAGTCCCAGTACATTACTTTTGTGCTGTCTCTTATNGTCCTCAACGTTGTCTTAGGTAGTTTGTAACAGCTCTCTTGACAATATATTATTTATTTATATATTGTTAGTCTTGATGTTGGTATCGTCAACGTCCTTGAGAGTAATGATATTTGTACCTCGCGTTATGTTGGCAGGACATTCGAATTTCTGAAAACTTAAATCTATCACCAACCTCGACCATCATTTGCTCTTGTAGCACTATTATTCTTTCTGCATTGAGCGTGGGCAATGAATATTACTTTGTGTGTTAGATTGTTCTGATATTAACTTGTATTTCTTTACAGCAAATGGTCGCTCTTGTGAGTACTATAAATATTTATTCGGATATAACTTGAATTCGTAGAAGTTGGCAATTCGGGTTAGGCAGCCATATTGCATAATTTTCGGCAAAGTTACATGGCGTGAAGTATAAGTTTTAGTGTCAATGAACCTGTAAATTTTTTCATGGCTAACAAACATATGTTCTAGAGTTATCACATATTTCGTTTTTGAGGTAAATAAACATTATATCTATACTAATAATTGTGAATTCTATTGAATGTTTGCTGCATGAAAATTGGGAAAAGTAATTGATAAAATTATTTGAAATTTCCAAGGACTCTTCTGAAAGATTATTGCAACTAAAATGCAAAGTATGGTTAATATTGATGAATTACAAGAACGCATTAACAATTAAAATTGGCTGCTAATCTGTAGATGTGTATTCATTCGCATGATTGTTGACTTACTTATTGTGTTCCGTTAAGCGGAGAATCCACGGAACGTTTCATCTGCGTGACGCATTCGCAGAAGAAATATAATGGAGAGGTTGTTGCTTTCAAGAACATAACTAAAAATTTTTAAATGAAATTTAAAAAAATTAGAGGTCTAAAATAGGTTCTTTGTTTGTTAAGGTTTCTGTGTAGAGCGTATTTTCCTTCCTGGATTTCAAAATATTCGTAATTACGTACATATTCGCAAACTTCTGAAACCTGTGTGCATTTTTGTTGGTTTTCTTGTAGTATTTAATTTTTGGAATTAACAAAAGTAATTGTAAATGATGAAAGCAGAGAAATATGGAAATTGACTCATGGATTTAGAGTGTTATAAAAGAAGCCCGGGCGACGCCGGGCAAACGGAGATGAACAAATGCAGACGTAATGACAGGCGTTTTAATACGCAGTACACAGTAAAATATATCAATTCACAGTACCAATTTTTCTTTGAATATTGATGTATTTTTATGTGTTTGTTTAACTATGTTAATATGTTTTTAATTTTATGTTTTATTTGTCAATTGGTTAAATTTTTTAATGTCTAGTTATGATTGTTTTACGTTTTTTTTTCATATCCCGAACAACGCTGGATTGTTCTGATAGAACTTAATAATAAACGGAATATTGTGAAAAGGAGTTACTCTCAAGTATTTCGTTTTCAAAGTAAATAAATAATTAAAATTGTCAGATGCAAAATTAAATGACAAAAGACATTCACGAAGATGATCCCGAATTATTTAATATATATTTTTCAAGGAGATATTATAATCCTGGCCCGGGTTTTTCTCCGTTTTTCCTTCGGGTAGAGGCGGATTTCTTATACAGGTTCTCTAGGCTTTGTCTAGGGGCGTGTTTATTGTAACAATAAATCGTGAATTTAGTGAGTTTTTTTTCAACTCTTATGATTTTTAAACACTATACTCAGAATAATCTATAGTTCGATAATAACTTGTACATGTAAATTTACAAACATATTTGCGTTAAATTACAAACATATTGACATTATATATGTATTATAACTCGCAGCTAACTTTTTATCTTATCTAGGAACTTTTGCTGAATTTTTTGAATCCACCTCTGCCTTAGGGCCCTTGATCGGAATTGATGGAATACGTCCCTTGCTTGCTTCCGAAGAGTAAATTAGTTTATTGTCCTCCACGTGGTCATACGCAGTCTGTACTGTTTTTTGACAATAAATTTATTATTATCAAAAAATGATGAATATAGTAGCCTGTAGTTAAAAATATACCTTCTAAATGTAAAATTGGAAAATGCTTCTGAGTTAATTGGAGTTGTAAACTGGTTCTTTAAGTGATTGCTTCGGAGGGAAATTCGTACGTACAATAAAATTTCGTAAACTCATGGTAAAGCTAATATCCATTACGATCTTAATATATAATATTGATTTCTCAAAAATCCTGAGAGCATACAACAAGTCTATTGAAATGTCGAGGAGTAAAAAATAAATAGAGCACATCCATCGACTGGAAACAGATTCTAAGTCAAATGTGAAGTGTGATTGAAATTGATTCAACAAAAGGTTGAGGCTTTTTTTAACAAATTTTTGAAGTAGTATTTGTAATTATTACGCTTGACGCCTCAAGTTTATTTTTTTCTGTTATGATCAATTTTTTTTGGTTTTCAGTTTTATTGAACAGTTTTTACTTTTTGGTACAGTATTTTTTAAAATAAATCCTTGTTTTAAAGTACATTTTTTTGTTTATTTTATTCTTCTTTTATTCTCTGAAAAGCTGCAGCTTATTTTCCATTCTTCGGCAACTGTTTGTCGGTCTCCCTCCGCTTCTTGTTTCTTAAGGATTCCAAAACAAGGCTCCTTTATAGGTATTTTTAATTTATATATTTTTGTGGGTTTTCTTATTTATGGAATTTAGTTTTTGAAATTAACAAAAGTGAGAATGTAATATCATGAAAGCAGATAAATCTGGAAACTATCATATGAACTTAGAATATTATATAAGAACACCGGACAAAAAAAGCTGAAAAATTCAGATCTGCTGACAGTTGTTTTAATAACAAAATTTCCAGTTATGTTTTTCTTTTCAAGTCCCAGAAGGCAAGTCTAGACTCTTTGTAAAAAATCACTTTTTTTAAATGTCCTGTTTTACTATCAATATTTCATACCAAATTTATATGTATTTATTTATTTATCTTATAATTCCACATCTTGAACTATGTCAGTATGTGAAATTTTCTCTTTTATATTTCCCATCTCTTAGTATAGACATCTCTTACATTGCTGGAGGCGCCCTTCTCTAGAAAGCATCCTGCAGTGTGCACAACTTCAAAGTTTAATTTCCGATATTAGTGAAGTCTTCTGTCGTATCTATTAGTTCCTTTTTTTCTGCATCACATATTTTCCTTTCCTCTTTTGCTATAGTCTCATCCCTCTTCGATGCATAGGCATAATAGCATAACACATGACGACATAAATACTTCCCTTTTCTTGTCATGTAACCACATAAGAGAACAGACTTGACTCATGACTTGAAACAAATTAATTTGTTGTTCTCTACTGATAGTGTTTGACTGACAGATTTTGCGGAACCTATAGAAATTTTCTATTGTCTTTTGAATTCCAGAATCTCTAGTCTAAATTTTAAAATATTGATTCGTTATATTATGGCGAGGTTGTGGGCGACCCGTGGCGTAGTGCTCGTCTTTCACCTCTGGGGACGCCGGTTCGAACCCGGTCCGATCCAAGTAGAATCCGAGGTCGGGGTGTTCGCAGCAGGTTTTCTCGGGGTTCTCCCGTTTCCCCCGCCTATCATTCCACCACAACATTCATTAATAATCATTCACCCCCATTTCATTCNGCTTCAGGGGTGGTGCGGCAGGAAGGGCATCCGGCACCGAAAAGCCAAAACAAAAAAAAACGAAGTATCATATATCCACCCCCATTCGCCAAACCCCACATGAAGTGGGAAAAGGCTAGGTAGGTTTATATGATGGCGAGGTTCAGACCATGAGAGCTGCGCTTCCACCAAGCCGTGGAGGAAACTGGAAACTTATGGTACTGAACCGATATCCGATCTACTAGAGATTGAACACGCATCTTGAAAGCTCAGAGATGTGGTGGAGGTGAAGACGCTAACACCACTGTCAGTTTTGTGTCTTTTACGTTCGNCTTGAAAGCTCAGAGATGTGGTGGAGGTGAAGACGCTAACACCACTGTCAGTTTTGTGTCTTTTACGTTCGTTCAATGGAACAAAAGCAAACCACTTCGCTAGTTTGCTTCAGCTGTAATTACATTTCCTGCAGTTGGGTCATTGCTCCACCGAATGAACGGTCTATTCACATCGTCTAGGATTCCAAGATGACGCTGGGTGCTCCGGTGTTAGCATCCTAACCCAGTGGACTACCTGGCTTGACCATTACATAAGTAAACCAATTTAAAGAACCCCCAATTTGGACGTCATTAGCAGCATGTTCGTGACATGGTTTGTGTGCAGGGAAACTGAAACGAACGGACAGGAAGGGGAGGTGAAGAACCACTCGATAGCTGGGGGCTACACGACGTCACAGAGGAATGAGTGTGTGAGTTAGTGACAGCGTTTGTGCTTAATATGCAATGTGGAGGAATGACGAGCGATTTTTCTCATTCTTACTTTCGTCATTAATCGTTTCCCTGACTAAAGTCAATAATATAGATTACTAGCTCAATACACTCGGCGTTACTCGAATACATGTTGTGTGTGATCTATAAGCTAATAACAAGGAAATTTCGAGAGCTATTTTTTATTTATTACTTTTCCTGATTTTCTTATCGATAAATTTTCAATCAACTAAAAATAAAAACAATTATCATTGTTGGAAAAAACAATTATCCAAAATCCCTGTAGTAATTAGGCCTTGATACGTATGACATTTTACTGTTTATTTTTTTCATTTTGTTTTATTTAATAAACTCACTATTCTAATTTTGAATTTCTATCGCTTCGTATGGCAATAACAGCCGCATAGGGCCTAGATTGATTCGTGTTCAGTTACGTCAGAGAAGCAAAAAAGTATCTCGGGGAAGTGCACCACGTCAAGTGACGTGTATCAAACATATTATGACTCGTTGAATAACAATTAAATATATTGAGTACATAACAAAAATGGCTGGTGAAACGATTCGTTAATTGAAGATATTGTAGCTGAAGAGAAAATGGGAATAGTTTTGTTGATTTCCATCCACCTCTCTTATTTTCTCTTCATGAATATGTTTCCGTTTATTTATTATTTTATAAGTTTTCAATTGAATTTTTTGGAGAGTAAATATCGATCTGAATTATTATTGAAATCTTGAGTAACAGAATTTTCATAAACTTCCCAAAATTCTTTCAGATATTAAACTGTTTGTTTAAATCTGACAGTTAGAGGCGTGCAATTCGATGCTTGGCTAAATGTGAATAGCGATTCGATGCTTGGCTAAATGTAAAAGTGTCCCGAGCATGTCGCATTTGCACCCAGCGACACTTAAACTTAGGGACACTTTAACATATCTACTTGTACGTCGGAGGGTCATGCTGTGATGATGTAGGTGGCAGTCCGCAGGGGTGGTTGCCCGTAACATTTGTCCAAGAATTGCTGCTTTTTATGATTCAGGCAAGTGTTCTTCAATAGTCTCAAAGTCCTTGCTGTTTTATTACTTTCTCAAGCGGGTTTTCCTTTTGGGAGTGTCTTATTTTGATTTAAAACTCTTTGATATATCTTGTTACTCACTATTTCGATGTATCTTATTTCGAAAACAATATGTTGGATCTATCTACGGGTCTTCATCTACTTGACTTGTTCTGAAATCAAACATCCATTTCAGCTTTTAGAAACAGCTGTTTTATATGTTGTTGTATAGAGGTCACTTTGTCTTGTAAAATCTGCTGCAATCTCAAAATCACAAAAATAGTCATTTATCTTGTTTTGATAAGTGATCACTTAAAAAAAAGTGTGCCTGATAACTTAATTGTTATACATCGTATAGTATAAGTATGAAATCATCGCTAAATTAATATAATAGTGTATAATGCTGCAAGTGGCACAATTTAACTTGAAATAGAAGCCAGAATGACATGAGCAAATAGCACGTCACGACTCTGAACCGTTCGGGAGGAGCGGTTGTGACCGACAGACATATTTCGTGTCCTGTGGCAGATGCGACAAACCATGTCTATGTATCTCTTAGCTCTCAAAAAGGAATTAAATTTTTTTTTTGTACTTCTGTAGACGTCTTTTTCGATGAATTATATTGCACCAGCGTGTTAAGATAATAGTTAACATTAAGAACTTAAATCAATTATTAAATAATAATAATAATAATTAAATATTAACTAATTTGGATGTAACAATAAATAACGTTAAAGAGTAAATACTTAATAAATATTAATATATAAAGTTTAAGTAATAAATAATTATTGATAATTAATAACAATAAATAATCCATTCTAATATATAAATGCGTATCGCGAAAGCGTGTCTGTCTGTTTGCTAAATGATCACCACTAAACCACTGAACCGATCATGATGAAATTTGGCAAAGAGATAGACTAAATATTATTTGAAAAATGTGCGATAAGAAATATAGAAAAGGTTTTAGCCGATAAATGATAGACGATAAAAGTCGATAAAATCGAAAAAAAAAGAGAGTAATATTTGTTTACACTGCCTAAACGGTTGGAGATAGGTGACTACTATGGATGCCAATATTGTTTGCCACAAAGAGTTCTGCAAAAATGTCCCCGACAAATTTACCTAAATTATCAATAAAACTTTATTAAAAATGGAAGTGTTCAAATATTTCAATTTAAGAAGGAAAAAATCAAACATCATCAAACTCAATGAATTATCTGGTTTTTTTTGCATTTAACAAAGATAAAAATCGTCTTTAAATCGTAAAATTTCGACGAATAGTTTACATTTTTACAAGAATTTTAATGAAATGGAGAAGCCGTGTTATGTGTGCCTCGGAAGCGAATATTCCACCGCCGGAGACCCCAGCTACTTGGTGTAGAGTATTCAGTCAAGTTTTGCGTTAAATTTGTATTGTAATGCATTTGTAAAAAAAATGGTAGAGGTTTTATCTAGAGGTGTTCCGCTTTACGAGTTGTTGGTGGAATGGGTGGGTTCAAATACCGGTTAATACAGGGGAATTTTTACTTTTAATTTGAAGAAGCCTCGCTCCCAGACTCACGGTATCTGCAATAAAATGAGTTCCGAGTCTATTCCTGGGGTCAAATCGGCCTGAGCTATGTATTGGTTACGCCCATGTAGGAAGGTTGTAGGAAGGTTGTGTGGAAGAATGATTAAAGGATTATGAAATTTCCTTTCTCAATGGCGAATATCCATTATAAATAGGATGAACTGTGATATTAGATATAACATATTGCGAAAATATTACGATTTTCAAATTTTCGAAAATATTTCACCTCACACATAAGGTGGTTACAATACATTTTGGAATCGATATTCTTATGCGATACCTTATTGGTATCGAAAGATAGGTACTCTAATTAATTTGCTGAAAGTTTTTTCATTGAGTCATTGGTTCAAATTAATGAATTTCCTCATTTCTAATAAAGGGCAAACAATGGTTTTGCAGGTAAACTCTTATTCTATTTCGGAAGAAAGTTGTTTTTGAATGGGTTGAAAACTCAGGAATGGTCTTTAACTTAATCTTACCAGATAATTGTTGTTACTAAACGAGAGCTAAGAGATACTTTTGTGATAAAACTAACATTTTTATTTGAATAAAAATTCGATATTTTTATTATGGAAACCTAACGAGATCAATGATACGTAATTGTCGAGGCAGTATTTCATTAAATATTCTAGTCTGTGATAGCGAGTGGAATCGATTTTGTGGTTTCGAAGTTTCGATGGTATCTGAACAACCCCTTCTCAGGCCGAGGCACACCTGACACTATTCGACTGTCCTCCGTTGAACTCAATTCTGGCAAGCTGGAAGAGACTTGCTGACACAGAACCAGTTATGTCCAACCGCCACTAATGGTATCATTGGGCACTGCTTATAATTGGATAAACGTACAGCAAGAACGCTCTAAATCATTTAAACACCTTTCCCTTTTCATTATTCAACGAGGGGGGGGGACGCTGAGAAAGCGTGGTAAGTATATAAAGAAGTGTTTCCAATGAAAGCCATTAGACCCTGCGCTGTGTGTGGGCTGGCAGGGCGCACGCAACAGATGCGAAGGGCAGGTGAGTACAAGGGTTCGCTCTCAAGGTCACGGAAGGCGAGAGTGACAACGAAAGAGAGACAACCCATCGATACGCTCTGGGGGAAGTACATAAATTACGTTACACGCTTTATGAACAGCGGTCGTCAACCTTTTTTTATTATCGTCGTACTAGCTGACCCGACAGACGTCCAAATTGCAATAAATTTGTTTGTGATCGTTTTGTGAATTGGTGAAAAGCTATTTTAAATGAGTAAACAAAGTAAAAATGAGGGGGGGGGAAACGTATTTCTGAGTGATCTATTAACGATTGTAGCCTTGGATATACAATTTGAGAAGTACATTCAGAAGTACGCCAATGGGAAATTTTATATGCGAGATGAATTCTATCGGCAATACATCGCTGAAAATTGTGGAAATGTGTGATGTGCATGAAATGTGATCGACTTGGAGCTATGCTGTTTTGTTCCAAATTTAAGTCACAATTGAATTAAGTAAGAATTTCATGTCAACCAAATGATTTATTTTCTTTCATTAAATTTGAAATCACAATGAATCTCAAGGTGTTTTATTTACATCTCGATTTCGATGTTCAAGTAAACAATCAAAACGAAGAAGTGCTTTGTTTCGATTGTTTTGCTGTGTCATCACCATTTCGTTCATACAAAAATTATGATTTTTGCAGTTTGTCCGAATTTTCCGACTTCCCTTTGAAATTGTCCTGATTTTTTTCCTGGAGACTTTTCCAGGACATAACGAACGAAACAAAACAACAACAACAACAACAAGAATTACGCACATCTATTGTTAGAATCGTGAGTTATGGCCTTGAGTTCATACAAAAATTCCATAGAAAGAAGCACTTTCAGTTTTTCTTGAATTTCCCAATTTTCTGGGCAACTTTTCCAATTTTTCTTTCCCAAAAACCTTATTCTGACAATTACGAACATTAAAGAAAATAGCCAAATCGGTCTAACCGTTCTCAAGTGATGCGCTTACCAACGAACAGCATTTAATTTTTATTTATATACATTTGTAAAAGGGAAAAGTAGCGTGATATTGAAGCTTATCTACATGGGGTGAAAAGGAGGCAGGAGGTGGGTGGTATGGGCTATTGTTAGAAGGTAGGTCGGTTTTTCTGCGTTTACCAACAATGTGGTACACCTGGAGACGTTAGTATGTGCAGTTAGTAAAAAATTGTAACATTTATGTCTCAGTACACATAGATGTCGCTACTGACTGACTAGCTAGTAACCTACTGCTCACAGGATACAACTCTATCCACCTCCTCCATCGCAACAGCTAGATACGAGATAGTTCCTCACCTCCCCGTGGCGGGGACGGGAACGGCGGTGCCATAGCAGCTCTGACGGCGAAGTAGGAATAGCCAAACAGGCAATAATAATAATAATAATAATAATAATAAAGATAAGGTGTCAAGTGAAGCAGAGACAAAAATTGATCGAAGAAAGGAAAACAGCTACTAACTACCACAAGAATAGACATAGAACATAACAAGAGAAGACGTATATAAGTGGGATGACATGTAGCAAAATACTAAAACACTAAAGAAAGGAAAAAGAAGGATGTAGATAATACAAGGAGAGTGATACCGAAGCCCAGGTAGTGGCCAACAGGCTGAGGAACGTGGTAGAAAATGAAAAAAAAGAGTATCTTATAGTACGAGCAGTAGGTCCGCTTTTCAGTAGTCACAGCTATATGAACTGGAACATTAATGCGAAAAGCTACAATTTTTTTCTGGCCCCGCCGGGAATTGAACCCGGAGTGACTTGGTAACCTTTCTAACCCCTCAGCCTCCGGAGGGGCAAAGGTCAACCTTCTGGACGTCACGAACTTTGTGTATCCGGGTCGAAATAGTGGGAGCCGATCCTACGTCATACCGAGACCTTTTCTCTACGGCATACAGAAGACATCAAAGGCAAAGACAAACTCTCCCTCAACAGGCCCCGAAGGTGCCCATGGGGGTCGCAGAGGGCAGAGCTCCACAATTTCTTTGACCTCCGCACTAGAAGGATGAGACGTGGTCGGCATCTCGCTCCGGTCGCTTTGACCCTGGTACTCATTTTACAGCACGTTGAGTAGGGGATCAAAGCCCCGGAGACCTAAGAGTCAGTCTGGATGTTGAAGTGCGATGAAACAATCCCCACCTCACCGGGAATTTGATAAAGGTGATATGAAATAGTTTATTTTGCAGATTGGTTTAAAAGGTTTTTAGTTGTCCCTAAAAGCCACAATTTTCATTTTTTTTTAAATTCGTGATGTAGCCCTCTTGTATGTGACAAGAATTTAAATTAGTTCCTTATTCCAACCAATAGACCACGTGGAGTGATATTTATTCTTTGCTTCGATGTGAGGAACCCTCTCACTTCCGCATCGGTTCCAGTCGCAACCACATCGCAGTCGGAATTGAGACGTATATCACTTCGAATTTTCGCTCACTCACAGAATCCACCATCGTATTTATTCGCAATTGTGTGGTACAGCCACGCGGCAAACCAACTGTTATTTTCCAGCGAAATAATGCTGTGGGTCGATTGAGAGATCAAGATTCAAGATAAGAGATCAAGACGCGAGATTCTCTGGATATCCTTCTTCTATCTTTCGTTCTTCTACGTGGTATATGTAACAGGGCAGAGGTAAGTCGAATTAACTTGAAACATTCACTGTAACGTTGGCACTTCTCTGGGTTTACATAAAAAATCCCTTATCTTTATCGAATGTTCAGATAAAATTATGATTTATTTATTTCGTATCTCTTTGTACGATGTGATGAGGTGACCTTAATGTCCCGTTTTCACGACGCCTATAAGCAAGCCAATAGTTAGTACACATTGACTGGAAGACAATAGTTGGTTTCTTCACTTCTTAAGGAGCAATGTATGAAGTGCTGGAGGGGGAGGTATTGAACGCCAATGTTTGTCTTGAGTCTATTCCGCAGGACAACTCATTGGCATGTCAATTGTGAAGGTCATTGGCTTCTAAAATTGAGCTAGTGATGTCCACACGACGCCAACTATTGTCTTCCAGTTATTCGAGGCCAACTATTGGCTTCCTCATGGGCATCGTGAAAACACGGTATAAGAGCAATTACTCCAATGTGGACTCATCAAATGAGTTTGAGAAAAAGAGTCCGTGTTAAGCTGGGACAATTATATCTTGAATTTTTTTGAAGTCAAATTTGTAAGATAGCAGATAAAATAATACCCATCTTCGGATTTGGTAAGTCATTCTACAACACTTTTCCTGTTGTGTCGTGCTTTCATAAAGATTGTCATTTTTCGAAAAGCTGAAAACTAAGAGCATTATCAAATCCCTTAACCAGTATTAATTTGGCAAAAGTTTTAACATCGAATTCTTGCAGGTACTGATCTGTATTAGAGAACATGAGATATGTTTATTTATGATGGGTGATTTTCCGAATTAGGCGAAGTTGTATCTATTTTGGAAGGTGAATCTGCACTAAAGATTGCAGTGTCATATCAGTGAAATACAGCCATTCATGTTTAGAGTACATTATATGTTCTCTAATCTAAAATTACTGGTAGGTGTAATTCATGCAATTTTTTATTGGAAAATTAAATTTATTTCGTGATACTTTATTTATATTTCTGGTAAAATGTTCAAACTAGGTTGTTAAATATGGAATTTCTCTCGTATTATTTCTAGTAAACAAATCTGTCTTCAAAATTATTTAAGTACTTAATGCATGTTTAACTATTATCTGCGAGAAATAAAAATTGTAAAATATTGAAGTTTGAATTTATGAGAAGAAATTGAAGTTACACCTCAACGAGTTTTTTCTCGGTGTTTTATTAGAAAACAACAAATAAAAAGTACCAAACGCCTTTCTTAATTTCATGCTTAACAAAGCAATCATGATCCCTACTGAATACATAATAAATGCCGAGACCCAGCTGTTGATACCCGGAAATAATGTCGTGACAGCTCCCGCGCGGAAAACACGTAATTCCTTCAAGCGCTGTGTGCTCCTAACCTTGTATTTTGGCACATCTTTTTATTGTAGACATGCTGTGCAGATTAGGCCGCTATTACACGATATCATATTTCTATGTCACAGGTCTATTATAAAATGTTTTATGAATTTATATGATTAGAAAATATTTTGAAATAATTTTTAAAATCTCATGTGACTACGTCATGTATTTGATTTGGGATAAACAAAATGGATGAAGTATAATTTTTGCTTTGATACTTGAGTCAATTCGATTATGAGAATATGTTTATGGCTAAAGAAGCAGAAGAAAAAGAATTGATTGTGTGATAGACTGTGAAACTCATGATGCTATATGTGTGATATTCATAATCATTCATTGAAAGAGCTTCAATGTGAAGGTCCTTAACATGATGAGTCCTGTTTTTGACTGGATGAAAATACTTTTAGTTTCGTAGTATGAACATATTTCATAGAAAAATACTCACATGAGAAATAGTATAAGTGTGAATGACCGACTTGGGGAAACACAGATTCGTGTATTGCGAAACGTTTATTCCAATTTTTATAGTCATTATGTCGAACGATGTGGAGTAATCCATTCGCTTCGTCTTAGAAAATTAAAAGGTTAGTTTCAATGCAATTACACTTTTCAAGCGACTTATTTACTCACAATATAATTCTGATATGACCAAAGGTTCTTTCAGCTAGAGCATATTATTGTAGACGTATCACAGATCAACTATTTTCAAAACTTGTGCATTAAAGGTCATATCTTTCATGAAAGATGTTCGATAATAGATATATGTCATAGAAAAACCGAACTGGCTCTTCGTAACAAAACCATTCCTATCTAAATGTGTGACCTCTGCAGTTGTATGATTACGCCAGGCGCTGGTCAAGTACATATCCATAGATGAAACTCAACCATGTTATCTATTGTTTATATACAAAAATAGTAATTATAACAGTGATTCATGTAGTATGGTGAATTAAGAACTGTGAATCATTAAGTTTACCATTTAAAATACGTATTAAAATATGTATTTAGAATGTATTATAACAATTGTTTGACTATCGAGTTCTCTAGTTTTGAGGCAATTTTCGTTAAATTACTTTTGATTGTCCAGATATGGAACGCAAATTTCGTACTTAAATATTCTGTTATGATATTAGTGATAGTTTTTTATATTGATAACTTTAAAAATTACATGGGACTTTGTTTAAAAACCATCTCTCCAGAGGCCTTATCCATACGAGCCCGTGCAACTTTAATCCGATACTAGTAGAAATACCCATCCTGGCCCGGGCTTTTCTCCGATATTCCTTCGTGTAGAGGCAGATTTCTTATGCAGGTTATCTAGGCTTTTGTCTAGGGACGCGTTTATTGAAACAAGAAATTGTGAATTTAGTGGTATTTCAATTCTTATGATTTGTAAACACTATACTGAGAATAATCTGTATTTCGATAATAATTCATACATGTAAAATAATTTTTTGTGTTAAATTACAAACATGTTGATATTCATTAGTATTATAACTCGTATCTAACTTTTAATCTTATCTAGGAATTTTATTGCTGAAATTTTTCAATCCGCCTCTGCCTTAGGGCCCTNGGTACAAACATATTGGCATTCTATTAGTTTTATAACTCGCAGCTAACTTTTTATCTTATCTAGGAATTTTTGCTGAAATGTTTTTGAATCCGCCTGTGCCTTAGGGTCCTTGATCGGAATTGATGGGATGGTTCCTTGCTTCCTTCCGGAGAGTAAATTAGTTTATTGTCCTCCACGTGGTCATACGCAGTTTGTGATTGCTTTTTTGACAATAAATTTATTGTACTTTTTATTTTTAGATTAAAATCTACAAAAATTCACACATTTTTCAATATTGTATGCCTACATCTTCTGACTTTAAAATCCAGTCGGAAGGAAAATACACTTTACAAAGAAAGTTTAATAAACAAAGCTTATAGTTAAAACCTCTGAATTCTTTGTTTTTCATTTCACTTTTAGGTTATGTACTTGAAAACAATGTTCTCCAAAATCTTCATATAATTTTGCTTGTACGATTCGGTCACGTAGGTTATACGTTCAGTGGGTTTTCGTGAGCTGTAGCTAGGTCGCTAGTATAACCGTATGTGCTCCTAACCTTTTTTTTTGCATAAATATGCTCAGTGGATTAGCAATGCCGCTAAAATTACTCTTCCATTCAAATCCATTCCAATCCAAATTTGTAAAAAATAAGTTTATTTCCTTTTTAGTGACGTAGTCAGTTTCCAGAAGTGATGAAGGTATTTACAAACAATACGCATTACATAAAAATATTTTAAAATATCATAATTACAATATGAAAATATTACAAAGAAATACAAGTTTTACAAACAAACAAATAAAAAATTAATAAGAATAAACGACATAAATTTAAGGTTAGGTTATCCCTACTGATACTCCACTTGGGTGATATGGGAGAATTTTCAATTTCTCCTCTATTTTAGTTTTCATCTACCACTTTTAAAGTGTGCTTCAAATATCAGTAGTTGTAGGGGGGGGAGGGCTAAACGATCTTTCGGGAGCTTAGAATAAATTCTTCTGCCACACGGGCAGAAATTTAAATTCTCTGGAGCACGTGGACTGGTGGAAAAATTTCTTTGCTAGGATTTCAATTCGTTTGTTAATGTGTTCGAAGCTAAATTCTCTGTGTATTTGGTTATTTGATACATACCACGGTGCAGTGGTACCTCTTCTAAAACTTTATCTTGGAGAACCCGTAAACGCAACATCTTTGCTTCACGCAGGATATACGATTTGGGCATGGTTAAAGTTGGCCTCTAAAGTAGACGAAACAACAATAACTGAATATTAACAATAACTCATGTATCAACAAATAGCCTTCTCGTATTCATATGAATATAATACATTATTACCTGTTCATCGAATAATCGAATTAACAAAATGAAATCATCTAAATAATTCTTTTTTAAAAGTACTTTTTCGAAAAACTCTTTTTCTTCATCTGAGGAGCTTTCAAACGAAGACAATATTTGTAATAAACTCTTTAGTCATTTATCATGGATGCGTTATCCGCAGACCAACCTAACCTGAACAATGCCCAGTGCAGTCCCTTCACAGAGAAATTTGTGAGAGCAAGTCCTCTGTACGGTACTCCTCTGCAAGAGTTGCTCTCAGTACGTGAACCTCAATAGGCAAATGGAACAACCATATCTCCGCATTGGTGCAACGTCCGAATTTCGAATGGAACAATATTTTTGCTCTCGGTGCGCACTTAGAGCAGCAAATGGAAGGCGCGCCATGGGACTTAGCAGCTCCTCCGCAGACCATTCCGATCCAAATGTGTGACCTTTGCAGTTTAAACGGGGACACACCGCTGCCGAGCTATGGACAGGAAATAGGCGAGGTGGTAGTGTTGGTAGGGGTGGGGGGCAGTGGACAGAGGGAGGGGGGCAGGTCGCTTGACGGGCAGAGCGGCCGGTCGGTCTGTTGCCAGAAGCTGAGAGCTTGCCCAGTGAATTCCAACTGGCATTCCTGAGGCGAAATGTGGCGGCGCCATGTCGGGACGTGTCTCGAGGTACTCTTGTTGAGAATAGGTGACAAAAAAGAGAAGTAGCAATTTTATCTCGGCTGCCTCCGTTCGTCCCGCGCCTTCTCTGTTTATATCCCCAACTTTGAGGCTATAATTGTAACGGGTACGCACGCGCAGGCGGGATTTTTATACGTGATTTCGGGGAAGCGGAATTTAATAGAATCGTAAAGATAAATCTTAAGGAATAAGTCAGCTTCAATTAAAATATTTTGTTGTCTTCCTGTTTTCACTTCAAGATTGGTATTATTTTTTTTTCGTATATGTCATTGTATTTTCCTCAAGTTTTATAAGACATCATGTCACAATTTTACGAATTTCCTCGTTTCTATTAAATTAATGTATAAGTAAAGTTATTGTCAAAAAACCGTACAAACTGCGTATGACCACGTGGAGGGCAATAAACTAATTTACTCTACGGAAGCGAGCAAGGGACCATCCCATCAATTCTGATCTAGGACACTAAAGCAGAGGAGGGTTTAACGTTTCAACACACTCCTAACAATAAAAACAGTTATTAACATCATATTTATAATGACTAGCTCGTAATATAATTCAGTCATCAAATTTAACTTGATTTGAACCTGGTATGTCGAAATACTTCATCATTACACGTCAAAAATACGACTAGAGAAATTCATTTTGTGTAGGTGTATAGATTAGTTCATGTGAACTAATTGATTCTTTATTTGGGTAAAATCGGAGCTTGACCTTCTCAAGGACTTATTCGGTGCAAATGTATGATATGGAGAAATGAATTCATCATTATTCTACTCCTTCAGAATTATATTGTGAGGTAGGACTCACTTAACCTCGATAGTGTGGTTATAAAATCTATCGATAGTTTTTCTTTCTGCCAACGATTTTTATCGATAGTACACACTATCAAAAGGTATTTATAAACTATCGAGGTTTACCCTGGTGTGAGATACGTTCGGGCAAGAAATACGTAAGATCCCATTATATTATAGCCGATATCTTTTAGGGTTTGCTCAAATGGAATCGTCCATTATTTTCTCAACATCCATCTGTATAATCTATTTCACTGCTACCTCGTACAATTCTATATTATGTGCCCATACTGAAAATTAAATTTTATGTTTTTAATTTTTTGATTAGTTTTACCAATCGGAGCCGGGACGAACGGAATAAAACTAAAAATAGGCAGATTTCTACAAATTACAAATCTGATAAGAAAATCGTCTTCCAGAACTGACAAAAATGAATGCTCCCCCCAAAAATATCGTACAATGTATTTCAGTTGTAGGTTAGTGCGTAGCCCACTTCAGTAGAGCGTGCACTCTATAGTGTTCCATGTTCCATTTTCTGTCATAATATTGGACGAGAAAATGCAACGCTCTCTTTGTAATTGTAGAATTGAAACTTGCTACAAATTTCGTTGAAATAAATTTGAGCTAGAAAACTTGATTTTGACAGAAATTGGAATGAACTAACATAAGACCTATATGGAATAACTGTTACATAAGGGTCCTATTACACTAGGCCATTTTTATCATTCATTTATTGATGGAGTCTGTTTACTTCGTAAGAGACATTAAATGACCATCGTGTCGAAAATCGTGTGTTCTCTTTCTGCCACGTAATGTCTTGGAGTTTACTGTTTCAATTGTCCCGCGTAGAAACTCCACCATCTACATTTTCAGTGCTTCTGTAGTCTCATATATCCTATATGTTAAGGAGTGAAATACCTCGTATCTTTCTTTGATATCTATCATGGTATGAAGTATATCCGCTACGAATTCATTTGTCTTCATTTCCATCAGATGTTGCTCTTTCTTCGCCGTAACATTCCCATTCCCATAACACATGATCAACTGTTTGGGGAGCACTGCCACACCCACATGTCGCTCCCGATTCTCCTCCAAACAGTTTAAAATAATTTTTAAAATTTCCGTGTCCTGTGAGTATTTCTGCCATTCTAGACCATTAATGGCCGAGGGTGGCACAGGTCGTCAAATAAAATTGTTAATGTTATTAATTAAAATTATTAAACGCCATCGAAAACGGAATGATCGTGCAGCCACAGCTGAGCCACCGTAATTCACTAGGAGCAGAGGCTAGTCTACAGACGAGCTCGGCCACTGTCTTTAGTGACCTAGTCTAATAGGGCCCAAACAGATCGCAGATCCCTCTTGCATACATCTACCTTGCTCAGTCACCTGCATAATTACACTCTTTATATTGCTCAAAACTGATGGAATATCACTTTTTCTCAGTATTTTTTACCTTTATGTGTCACCAAGGTTTTTTAAACAGTTTTACATAACTTTCTGCTAATAGAAAATTGATAACCAATGGTAAATATTTAAATAGTTAAATTGTAATTCCGTCCTACTAATACTTCTAATCTTGGCAAGAGTTGTAAACGCACTTCTTTCCCTATAATCTATGCTATTTTATAGTACATAGAAATGAATATCGTGGAAGAGAGGTTCTTAGAAAGTAGGGAAATATTTAATTTGCACTACTGAGTGCTAATATACATATTTTTTTGTGAATAGACATTTTAAAAATTTTGCCTTGCCTTAATAATAGCCAATTATGTTTAAGAGAAGTCAATACAGAACACCGCAGATCAGTGTCTCTCGGTCTGTTGCTAGATTGCTGTTGAGTTTAGATTTCCCAAATCGGCATATCATCTTTTCGTACATAGTTTGTGGAAATTTATTATTTAAAACTAATATTAACCTGAACATGACGAAATATGACTTGAAAGACATACTCAGTTGTAAGCATTTATTCGGCATAAAGCTTGCTCGGTCACTTAGCTTTAATGCTCACGATTTTGGCACAACTCTAACTCAAGAGGTTTGAGGTTGAATAGTATTAACGAAATACAACTTAATTATAGAAAAAAGTTCTTTGATCACCTTAAACTGTTTGTGTATAATGAAATGTCATTTGCTCAACATAATTTTGGAAAGCAAATACTGTGTATCTCAATGTTTGGTAAGGTGTGTTGTCAAAATGTATGTTCGATCAACCGATGATACGTGGTATGTCTAAGTGACATTTGTTTTTCTTGTTCTTAGTATTTACTTATTAACAATAAATTTATTGTCAAAAATTAGTACAAACTGCGTATTACCACGTGGAGGACTATAAACTAATTTACTCTCCGGAAGCAAGCAATCTATTCCGATCAAGGGCCCTAAGGCAGAGGCGGATTCAAAAATTTCAGCAAAAGTTCCTAGATAAGACAAAAAGTTAGCTGCTAGTTATAATACTAATAGAATGTCAATATGTTTGTAATTTAACGCAAAAAATTTACATGTACAAGTTATGATCGAACTATAGATTATTCTGAGTATAGTGTTTAAAAATCATAAGAATTGAAATATAACACTAAATTCACGATTTATCGTTACTATAAACACGCCCCTAGACAAAGCCTAGAGAACCTGTATAAGAAATCCGCCTCTACCCGAAGGAAAACCGGAGCAAAACCCGGGCCAGGATGAATTACGAGGTCCGCTCTTCCACACAACCGTGACTTTGGTGAGGGAATCGGGAACGAGAGACGTTGAGTGGGATTGCAGGGGAACTTATGGTACAAAACCGACATTTGTCTGCAGTAGATGAGGGAAACCCCTGCTGGAAAGCTCACTTTGTTCGGTTGAACACGCGCCTGAGAATCGTGGAAGGGAAGACTCCACTACAATTCCACCGCCGTCGGTCATGTCGCTGCCGTAATGACTTTTTTTGAGATTAGAAACTAGAAGAAAGGAAACGATTGTTTCAGTCAACACTTTTCTTCATAAAATGGAGAAGAAAGAAACAATATAGATTAGATCCTATAATTGCAACCATAAAAATATATCCTACCTTATTTTTTATTTCTTTTATTTATTAAATAATATCTCAGTCCTCTGATTGGTATTGATGGGATGGTCCCTCGCTTGCTTCCGCAGAGTAACTTAGTGTATTGTCCCCCACGTGGTCACACGCACTTTGCAACTGCATTTGGGTCAATAAAGATTATGTTATTTATTTTAAGCTACCGGGTTTTCCTCCAGTTTTCCTTCGGGTACAAGCTGATATTTTTTCGCAGACTCTCTAGACTCGTGTGTAGGGGAGGCGTCTATTGAAATAATGAATATCGAATTTAGAGTTATTTTCATAATTACGATTTATATACAATGTTCTTCGAATAATCTTACATACTTCTGTAATAATTTTTTTGTATTTTATTAAATACATTATTTGTTGGTATTTTTTAATACTATAACACGTGTTGAACAATTATTTTATCGTTAGGAGCATGTTGAAATGTTAAATCCGCCTCTGCCTTAAGGTCCTTGATCGGAATTGTTGGGATGGTCCCTTGCTTGCTTCCGGAGAGTAAATTAGTTTATTGTCCTCCGCGAGGTCATACGCAGTTTGTAAATTTTACTTTTTTACAATAATTTTTTTATTATTATTAGATAAAAAATGTAGAAACACATTTTTAGACTTGTAATTTCCGATGTTTGTTGCATTTAGTCTTTTGCACTTCTTCCATCCTTCGAATAATACAGAAAAAGAGGGTTTAGAGAATGCGAGCCTTGATTTAAGTAGCAGGGTCACGTCCGAGACAAAACTATCGTTACCGCATTCCAATAGAAGGAGAAGCGCTGAACGGGAAGTAACAAAGCAGAAAAAAATTCCTGTTTTCCACAAATCTTGATGAATGGAGATCTTTAATACATGTGCTAACCCGTTTTGCGATGATGTCAGATGTATGTGACAGGATTCGGTTCCCACCATGACTCAAGGAAAGGAACAAGATATTAAAGATTTATTTCCGATAATTTATTGAATAATTTCAACTAAAATTGTTTTTGTGTATTTTGTGTTTCCATAAAAAATATTGAGTACGTCCTCTAATGTAAAAATAAAGGAAATAAAAGAAGAAATTTCGACAGCATTGCTATCATCTTCACTTGTTCTACATAGTGAAAATATAACAAAATTTGTATTTGTAATTTTTTATTTTGTTTTATTTCATTTTGTACAAAACACTGAAGATGATAGGAATGCTGTTGAAAACTGTTTTGGACAAAATACATCGTTTGCTTGTGTCAATTTTTTTAAACTTTTTTATTTAGAACTTAAATAATATGTCTCCAGATTTATTGTTCTTTTATGTCATTTGAGGTCACAAAAAATTGATAAAGGTAACTCAAATTACGAAAAGTTATTCCTGTTCTTTTAGAATTTTCACTTTTTGTATGATTCCGAAATATTTTCTACGTGAATAATTTCGACTGGGGAATTGATGTAGAAATCCAATTATTCGGATTAATTCAAGCCGGACCCGGTCCGGGTAATCAAATATCCGGATCCATTTCTTCCAAAAAAGAAGAACATTTTTAAGCAAGTTATTTATTAGTCATTCATAAGAAATTTTATACTGTTCAGGAAAAAAAATTATAACCTAACTAACAGTATACAGTTAAAAGAAGCAATATATTGATATTAGATATCTATAGTAGTTACAGTTATCTCAAAACAATCAATAAATAACAATAGTTTAGTGCAGTGTCGGATCAGTGGGGTATAAGTGGCTATAACCCCTCGCCCATTGGATCTGAACTCTCAACAGATAAAACTGAAATTGATGGAAAAACACTCTTCGTAAAAGCTGATTTTTTGCACACTAAATTTACATTGTGTGCAAATGTAATACGAATTTGTATTATAATGTCTGCGTATTACGTGCACTGGTTGACGCGACGCGCAACACTAGGTGTGTTCCATGCAGGCTTAACTCTGCAATAATTGGATAAGCGATGTCATTTATACGCGGATTTGGAATAATTTACAGGATGCCATTTTTTCTTCCGTTTTTTATGTACGCTGTAAGCCGTTTGTTATCTCACTGGCATCTCACAGTTTATTTGTTGGTAATGGATTAAGAAGGAGACCTCTTCAAGAGAGTTGTTTCAAAGAATATACCGTAAACAAAACTCTTGATTGAGATTTTATTTACGTTTGTTTATTATGTATGCATTAAAAACGTTTTCGCGAATTATTTGTTTTGTATCGGTATAAATTCTGATTTGGTCACGAAATCCTTATTCTTTAATATGTACTCGCAATTTAAAACAATTAATAAATTTGGCCACTATTTAATAAATTATTAATTAACTATTTGAAGAGTTGAGGAATTTTTTAAAGATAAAATTAATAAAATTTGTGTCGTAAAACCATAATCTTCATACAGAAATTACTATAGATACATTCTCGGTCAGTCCACCCCGAGATTACTGTCTAGATACGCCACTGGTTTATTATACAATAATTAAAAATACTGCAATATTTTTCTCCCATGAATCCGGATAATTGACGATCCGGATAACTGAAGTGCTATTGTACATCGTAATAAATATGAGAGTAAATAAGCTTTGCTTTTGCTTCTGATATCCAAGATTTTTTGCTAACGAAAGTTGAACAAACTTCAGAAGCCAATTAGTTGAGGAATGATTAAAAATTATTTCCCGGAAGCTTTGTATTTAAAGCAATCGAGTCACGTAGCCTCAACATCGTGAATGTGGACGAAAAACAATAATACTTAATTATCGTTCCTTCATAAGCGACAACGCGAAATATGCAGATTCTTCCAACCGGGCGCATGATAAACAAGGCGGGCGAACGGAGGCTAACTTGGAGCCTGTTGGCTTCGAGTTCATTTCCCGGTTTGGGCACAAGTTCACGGTAACCATCCGGCGCGTGAT
Source organism: Laupala kohalensis (assembly GCA_002313205.1). Lineage (NCBI taxonomy): Eukaryota > Metazoa > Arthropoda > Insecta > Orthoptera > Trigonidiidae > Laupala > Laupala kohalensis. The sequence goes on from NNCF01129439.1 coordinate 59,655, forward strand.
GTAGATTAGGGAACAGGTCGAATGAAGACGCGAAATCCGGTTGTGGGGCCTGAAATAACGGCAGCTGCAGCGGCGGCGGCGGCGGATGTCTTGCTGCGTCATGGCGAAAAAACCTCGCAAAGACCTTGACCTCCCTCCTCCCTCCCCCGTCCCTTCACCCGAGCACAAAAATCCTGCACACCCCCTGCGGGGGTGGTAAATCGTATGGGAATTATAGGTGAAAATTTATGGGGAATGTGTATACGGAAAATGAGATGAGAACGTCGGACCATGTGCTTCAAGTACGTGCCATCTCGGACATGGAAAGAGACAATATACAGAGTCCCTTTTTTATTTTACAATTACACAGAGTGTGTAAGGAAAGTATGGTAATACGAGATCTTTTCGGATCTTTGCTAATTGGCTTCAGGAGAGTCTATTGATTACACAGAAAAAGAGTTATTTTTGATGTGCTTTTAAAAAATCTGAGTATAAGATTATTGCAAAGAGTTTAATGTAGAAGATAATTCATGCATTCTATACTTGGATATGTAATTTATGATGTACCATTTAATGTGTTGATAAATCATTAGAAACAACGAGTATTGGGTCTCCCTCTAAAACCAAGCGGCCGGAGCGAGATGCAGGTCACATCTTCTTATGCTACGGAGCGAATTGCGGAGTTTATTCGCCGCGTCCGTAGGCATATCTTTGGGTTCGTTGTGAGACAAAGTACCCCCTTTTCATCAGCATCATGTGGTTACCTTCAGAAAATATATGCGACTAACTTTTTACGTGCGACAGAAATTAACACACTCATTTGTGTGGAGGCATATATTTTTCAATATATAGACATGGAAAATGAAAAGACGTAGACATTTTTTCATAAATTCTTTGAAATGTGATCATGTAAAATTTGAAATAATTTTACTACCACAAGAACCTGTGGTAGTGTAAATGTTCCTATTTGAGCATTGCATCGCGTAAGGGCTGTTTTGTATATTACTATGGTATTACTTAGTTTTCGGGGTTTGATGAAACTCATGAAAATTTCTCGTGCAAAATTTGGACATTCATTTTTCCCCATTATATGGGCAAATAGGGCAATATTGAAATTATTTGTGACAAGAAAAAATACAGAACCTGTGTGAAGTGTTGGTTTCTTCCTGCTCAACGCAGGAAAAAGTTCATTTTTTCATCTTTACTTTCATTCATGTAAACATTTATGATAATTGAAAATTTTGTCAAAGATTTATTTATAAAATTTTCTTAGATTCAACAAACTATATACCTGCATTTATAAAATTTAAATGTTTTATTAATAAAATAATTAGCAATAACTAACCGGAAGTGGATCCGGAGAACCTTGACAATTTGTATCGTCTTTCGCTAAATATCTCCATTTGGGCTGATCTTACACACAAAAGATTGCACGCTCTACGTGTAATATCTCACTGGTAGGATTCATGTAAATTCGTCATTTTATGAAAATATAGTTTATTACTTATTACATGAAGACGTTTCCTAAAATAATATTTGTATTTAAATTATACAATTTCTATAATATTCATTCAAATTAAATTGTATTAAAATTGTACATCGTGCCTCTTCCAGGATGACTTGTAGTCTGTACGGTATAGTGCATGGGTTCCGAACCTGGGGATAAATACCCCTGCGACGGTAAAACAGTTATTCTGCGGGGTAATAATGCTGGTCAGTCCAATTCTTGAATAATATTAAACCCTTTTCTACTGGTGATGAAATTTTTAAATGTTTCAGCCAAAGAAGAATTTCTCGGATTACGCAAGCACTTTCAAAGTGGAATTTCAAAATTATGACCTCTGTATATTTGGGCGAAAAGTAGGTGCTGAATATTACAGCTCTAAGGTCTAATTTCACCAAACGTAGAATAATAGCGATTTCCTTAAACGTGATTAGGTCAATGGAATCGCGATTACATTTTATGCGTTTCACCAAGCAAAACTATCGTCGATTAAGATGATCAATGTTTCTGAAGAATTCTGTGGGTTGGTAGTAGTTTTACAGTGCATTATGGGTAATTTGAAGACAAATTACGGGAGGAAAACGCGTCATGTTACTCACTAGCGCCACCAACGAACATAATCTATAAACCGAGCCACGAGCAAACAAACAAAATGGACGCCATTTTTCTTGCAGTCCTAGAGAAAATCGCGATTTTTGTTGGTAATCGAAGGGTCCCCGAGCGTTTAAGTGTAAATCGCGATTTTCTCGTAAATCGAAGTTGGTGGAACGCGCATTTTGATAATCACGATTTACTGCACAGTAAATCTCGTTTAAGACCTTAAACAAACTTGGTGAAATTGGACCTAAGAATGATAATACCTTTTGCTACCACTTATAGATGTGAGAGTAGTTTCTCAACTTTAGTAACAGTAAAAACAAAGACCAGATACCGTCTCAATGAGGAACATGACTTGAGATGCGCGTTAAGTGAAACTAAAACATAAAAAAACTTGCGAGTGCAAAACAATTCCAACCTTCACATTAACTGTCATGAATTAATTAAGGAAACACATTGAAATTGTAATTACGTATATTTTCGTGCAATTTTATGATTAATAAAGACTATTTGTATGCATGTGTTGTTTTCTCCGATCACATTTTAAGGGGCCGGGGTAAAATCAGTTTCCGTGATAGGTTGTAGGGACTGAAAAGGTTAGGAACTGCTGGTATAGTGAGATATGATGATAAAAGAACTATTGAGGAATCGTTTAATTATTCACACCTGTAGTATCGGAGTTGGCGCAAGTAAAGGAGTATTTCCACATGCAAAATAGTTTAGCAACACGCACCACCGGCTCATGATATCTGATAGGAATTCGCACGCGAGAGAACAGTGATACGTATAAAAACTTTTTCCTTTTTTTTTTGTGGGGCTTTAGGGCTCGTCGACATCGAGGTCATTAGAGCCCTAAAATTCTGTACGGGTAGGAAAAATGCAGTTACGTACTAAGGAGAGCCAACATGACTCTCCCCGCGTGTGGGACTCGCCGAAAGACTCAGCCATACCCACTAAAAACCCTCCTGAATTACAACTCAAAACTCAAATCCCAACATATCTCAAGACTTTACTNACATTACCAAAATAAAAAAAAATAAAAAAAGGAAGAAGAAAATGAAAGATACCCTAGCCCTAATAGCGTCGGAATCGAAAAGAACAAGAGGTGACCAAGGAAGGTCAGGAAAGAGAAAGGAAGGAGCCTAGCACAAGTGGAAGTAATGCAAGATTCAGAGCGAGGCCCCGTGTTTGCCAAACACGTACTTACTAGATGTAAGTCCCCTGAGGGGAACTTTTTACTATTTAATGAAATTTTCTGTTCTCTTCAAAGCAACCAATACCAAAAATGTGGTTTTGTGTAGTAACATTTCAAACGAAAAAATTGGAGGAAATAAAATTGCGTAAAGTAATTTCAAAACGTTGAATGTGAAAAAAGAATTTTAGATTTGGTGAGAAACAAACTGTTTGACAACAAAAAGTAAAAAAACCTGTAGAACGTTTTGCAACGAAAGTATATTGCTGAAATCTAGAGATTCAACATTTCGATATAAGAGTGACAATCATTTTGCGAAATGTAGTGAAAATCAATAAAATCAGTATTCTAGTAGTTCGAAAAATGATTTTCAAACAAAATTCATCTTCTTCCCTTTTCACCTCTCGGTACTGACAGATGTGATACAAACTCTAAACTTGTTAGAATGTTGCCATTATCAGTAACTTATCAATTCTAAATTATTATAGGAATGAATATCACAGTCGCGACAAAAATTTGACTGCATAAGAAAAATGTTACGTAAAATTGTAGAAAATAAAATGTTGGGAACGATTATGTTCTGATTTGTTTGGGTTTGAGAAATATGATTCCAGGATTGTACTCCTGATAACTAACAACGGCGTAATCTTCGCTCACAATGTTGTATTGAGTTCGACTCCCGTTTGGCAAGAGCAGGTGACATATTCAGCAATGCTTTCACTCTTTTACTCCTGACAGATGTCACTTGAGTATGTCATGTTCCCAACTACCCCATATCACCCCTCCCCAATTTCTTCACCCTAACCTTGTGGATAGGTGAAAAGCTGACATCATTACATGAATCTAACCCCATAATAAATTAGTCATGAAACGAATAAATATGGAATAGAAAAAGCGTTATTACACAATATTAAAAATGAAGTGTAGTAGACAGAGAGAGAGAGAGAGAGAGAGAGTGAGAGAGTGTATTTAATTTGTACAACAATCTCACCGGCTATGCAAGTTCAGTACCAACCCAAATACAACAAAATAGAAAACAATGAAAGGTATGAAACAGAAGTTGAGGTAGTTCGAGACGCAATAAAGTTGCAAAAGAAGATACCATCTTGATGATGCTGAGATAATATTACTAATGAATATAATTACTTAACATAATAAATTACGGAGGTATAATAGGATGTAACATATTTTGATTGTTGTTACATGTTACACTTGGAGTTGTTAATGACAAGGTGATCCTGACTGAGACCAGCGATCAAATGAAATACAAGCTGTTTAACGTGTAATGTAATATTTATATAATGAACTGAATTATTTCATTATGTAACAATGTTTTCGAATATTAAGTAAAAGAAAATATACCCTGCAGCGTCTTCTTTGTCGCCAACAAGTTCCGATGCTGAAAAAACTTGAATATCCTGATTCGGTTACATTGCTTAAAAATATTGTACCTCCTCAAACCTCTTCACCATTCTTCGTACATTAAGCCAATTCCACATTATCGTCAGGTGAGTGTTTCTTGCCATTAGAAGGAAACATCCGTCCAATTTCGTGGTGGTCCTTGGGACTAGTTCCTATCATGTGGATCTATTTATACCGAATAACACAACTCGCTTCATTCATGACTATGTAGAAAAAACACCAAACAGGCCGTGTTGCCTTGTCGGAGTGTAATTTACGAAAGCGAACCAGACGTTGATTGCTGTTTGGTTCGACCACGGGACATGTGGTCGTGATCACGGAATCGCAGTGGGCCACAACTTGTCTTCTATAAGGTCAAAACTTCTTACTACGGAAGAAAAACATTTTTAATCCGGTCAGGAACTGAGGTTTACTGTATTAGAGGATATTTCAGACTGAAGGTTTTCATCATGCATTGTTGAACTCTATTTTCAGAAATAAATAAATAAATGGATTAGTCTGAAAAATTACCTAATCCAACATGTCTCAGGTTCCTATCGTACAGGGATTGTACAGATTCTAATTCTTAATTGACAAGAGGTTTCTCTTTAAACAATGGTCTGTGTCATTGTCTTTTTTTGTAAATACTTTTGTAAAATTATTGGTTTTTGTACAGTATGGATAGTATTAAAGGAAAAACAACAACTAAATCTTAAAAATATTTATTAGGAACTAGAGGAAATCCATATTATATACGTATTTTAATCTAAAAATTACGCGTGTTGCTAGTCCAACATTGGACCACTGTGAGCAGAATTGCTGCAAATTATTTTACATGTAGTCATAGTTCTGATAACAGTTAACTAACACTTTAAAATAATTTTAAATAACTATGGTTACATAGAAAAATATATTACAATACGCTTAAATTTTTATTTTTATATATTTCGAAGAAAATATATTTTCTTAATTAAAATAATAAACAAAATATTATAATCTGATCAAATAATCGTACAATTTAATTTATAATCTGAACAAAATCGATACTTGTTTTCGATTTATTGTGTGAAGTAAATTAATGTTGAATAAATCGTCCATCCTACTAAACAAGTTAGAGTCAGCCACGCTGACAAAAATTAAATAAAAATAATTTGTTGGATGACTCGATTCATTGATTTTGTAATCACTAGGTTAACGTTTTAGTTCCCTCCCCTACTTAATTAATGTAACTATTTATTAATAAATAAAAATTACAATATTATGTTATCTTATTATCACGTAATTAAACTCTCCTTGTGTAAGATAGAAACCTGTTACAAATTTCTTATAGATTGTAGTTCACTTGAGAACACTTGTGACAGAGACTCGCATGGACTAACATAAAATCTGAACATGAATTTTAGTTACTTAGAGTTTCATATGAACTAATTACTTGTACACCTTGATTAGTCTTGTTTAACACGTCAATGACTTAGGTCCACAGTTCCCTGAATATGACAAAGGATGTATCATTTTCCTATCATATCCTGCTAAAATAAATCTTGAAGTAATTATGAATCGTATTGCAAATTTCTCTGTCCTCAAGGTATGGTTTGTCTCTCTCTGTGCATTTTAAAACTATCACAAAGTTTGATTTAAAGTGTATTCAAACATCTCTTCACCAATATGCGACTTACGTAATATGACGTCGAAATCTGCACACTCATCTACTTTATAAAGAAATATGGAAAACAATTAAAACATATACACCATTATTTAATTGCATTTTAATGTTAATTAAAATGTTAAAGAAGCACATTAGTTCACCAATTTGTGACGTATTTTGTGAATTCTGTTACGTAAACCAATTAAGTTACATTGTAGCAGACGTTCCTACATCGCGTCACATATTTATACGCATAATATTGTATACAAATAATAGTCAAGGCCTGCGTCTTAACAGTCCTTCATGCAGGTGACTTAGGGTATTGTCTCAAGTTACCTAGCAACAAAAATTTATTGATTTCCCGCATTGTGTTCCGAGCTCTCGTACGAGTAACATCGTTTCGGTATCCCCTCCGCCAATCATGAGTTTGACACCCACGTACGTTAGAAAAGCTGCATTAATTAGAAACTGTGACAAACTAACGCATCAAGACAACTAACTACTGATTGTGATTGCTACTAAAACAATTCTAATCTGACACTGTCTTAGAACTACACGAAAGCAATCATGACTGTATACACTTTGTCTCGCGTTGCACTGCATCTAAAGTGCAATTAATGTACAGCTTGTTTCGTTGGATCATTTTCTTATATTTTCTTACATTCGCTAGTTTTATTTCATATTTTTGTGAGAGTTCATCTAGAAAACGCAAGAAATTCTAGCGTCATAATTTCGAGTAATTGAAGATGAAACCACTCCTTCAACATGATACATACAAAAAGAAATTGTGGATAATTATGAATATTAAGATATTATGTAGTTGTGCGTGACTTTGACACGATCGCATCTCAATAGATAATTATATCATTGAAAATTGTGTGGTTGGGGGATGGGGGGATGGTGCGGGATAATAGGCGAAGTTACTCTCCGGAAACAAACAAGGGATCGTCCCATCAATTCCGCTCAGGAATCAGAGGGCATCAGTGGTGGATTTAATATTTATATAAGAAGTTACTTAGTAAATACATATAGTTATTATTCCGTTATGTATTGTAGATAAATACAGTGAAAATCGCGATTGACGTTAACAGAAGTATTAATGACTTTCCTGGCTACGCAAAAATTCGCTTCTAATCGAAGGAGAACCAGAGAAATACCCGGGTCAGGATCGAAGCGAATATTATCGTGAATATTTTCGCCGAACAAACGTGTTCAACCCACTGTGCGTGTGATGGCGGGAGCATGTGATCCTGTTCTGCGGTCAGTGCTGAAGCGAATGGAGTGGGGAGAACATGCACCGGCTAAGCTGCACTGGGGATAGCAGGGTTCCTTCTTCCAAACTAATGGAAGTTATTTAAAACCTACAGTTACCGCTATGTCTACGAGGAATGCAATATTTTTCCCTCTGTAGAAAAATGTAATTTTGTATTAAAAGGTTTTTTAAGTTTCTCTTGATATTTCGTTTTAATTAGAGTTGTTAAATTATGTATAATTAATACATAATTATATAATTGAGCTATAGCTAGTAAACTATATCAAACAAATGTACGTTTAATTTTATTTAGCTGACTCTTTTTTTACTACCCAGGACAACACGGCAAGTACTAGTTTCTCCAACTACTAGTTGTAGGCAAATTTCGTTATGTTTCATGTTTGGTTTTAAACTACGTAAACATTACACCATAACAGTTATGCATAGTGTATGATAATGTAGAATGGCGCATCTCGTAACTCTCATACAATTCCCTGCGAATATTGTTTATCATACTCACTACACTCGTCAGTGGTGTTGTCAGGTCACATCCTTTTCAAAAAAAAATGAGTGGAGTAACTTCTCTTCGTGATGCAACGTATATCATCTTTAAATGCTGTGATCTCGGAAAGGAGAAGGTAAAAGATGAGATAACAGGAAATCGTCGCCATATTTTTTTATATTTTACAGTGCAATACTTCATGTGTGTTTTTTGTTCCGTCCAGGAAAGAACTAAAATTTTCGGGGACATTTACGTATTCATGTGTATGATTTTAGAACAAACGGATATAGATGTTAGAGAAAGTAGGATAAGTTAGTACGTTGTAGTCAGAAAATGAGTACGAAAATCGAATGAGTATCTTTGACTATACCTCTTGCCTTTCATATTTTGATGTGTGGATATTTTATAAATAAACTTTATCGTCAAAAAAGCAGTTGCAAACTGCGTATGACCACGTGAGGGGCAATAAACTAAGTTACTCTCCGGAGACAAACAAGAGCCCATGGGCAGTGCCGGATTTAATATTTACATAACAAATTATTTAATAAATACCTACTTTTTTTCATTTATTATTTAAAATAAATTGTAGATATTATGTCCAGTAAAAATTCGAGATTAATAAAACAAAAGTACTCATGGCATTTTCGCCAAAGGAAGATTCGCCACTACCCGGAGGATAACCGGTGAAAATCCCGGACCAGGATCGAGTTATAGATGGATAAACCGTGCCAAGGTTGAGTACAGTTAGAAATATACTACGGATAAATAAATAACGACCTTTTTTTAGCAGACAATATTTATTTTTTAGAATTCAGTGGAAAACAACATCACTGAGTAAAAACAAGAACAATACAACACTTTAAACATTTTTAAAACTCACGACGTTTCGGTACCCAGTGGCACCAACATCATCGAGTGAAATACATTTGCGAGTGAAAGCTCAAGTCAAACTACATTAAGTCGTGATTTTTAAAAGTTTTAAAGTGTTGTATTGTTCTTGTTTTTACTCAGCGAAGTTGTTTTTCCACGGAATTCTAAAAAATAAATATTGTCTGCTAAAAAAAGGTCGTTATTTATTTATCCGTAGTATATTTCACTATGCAGACAAAGATGGACTGTTCAAAAAAAACAACCTATTTAACATTTGCGAGAAAGGGGAAGCGAGATACAATTATTTAATTTGAATTTAAAAGACAAAAATTAAACAGAGATAAGAACTCAATGGAAATATAAAAAATTGACATAATTAAAATTTACGAGGATTTGAAGTTTCATCTAATAGAAGTGTCATTAATTCATTTTCCTCGATTCAGAATTTGGGATTCATTTTCCTTCCGAACTGTTGAGGATTTACTACAATTAATTTTCCTCTGTCAGTGTGGAGCCCACCATGAATACATGGAAGCTCTCTGATGTAGAGGAACTTGGTGGGTGACGTTTGTGCAAAGTTTTGATGGACCGCTCGGTGTCTGCTTACACGCGCTGCAGCTGCTATCGTAAACTCCCAACTTCTCGTCACATTTCTCACTGTCTCCACAGTCCCTCCTCACCCCCCGCCCCACTCTTGTTTCCTTCACAGTCTCGAACTTCCACATATCCTCCGCGAGTCCATCACTATGACTCAAACGCATTGTAATGTCACTTCTGGTAATATGTGTGGCCAGATGCCAGCCAAGCACACGATCATTTACGAAACTTTTAATGTAAATAAATAAATTTACTGTCAAAAATGCAATTACAACCTGTGTATGATCACATGGGTGACAAAAAACTAAGTTACTCTGCGGAAGACAGCAAGGGACCATCCCATCAATTCAGATCAAGTGTCCTAAGGCAGAGACAGATACGACAATTCAGCACGCTCCTAAGACAAGAATAAAAATAGTTAGCTACGTGTTATAATATTCATGGAATACTAACAAATTTATATTTAATAAAACTAGAAAAAGTTATTTCAGAAGTATGTATTAACAAACTATAGGTTATTCCGAAAATAGTGTTCAGAAACCTTAAGTATTAATACAACACTAAATTTGGGATTTATTATTTCAATATTATTTTAGTGTTCAAATTTCTGTTTTAAACTCTAGACCGTTTTTTTAGAATATGGCTCAATTTCATATTCACCATAAAATTGTTTTTTTAGTGTTTGTACGATTGGTTTGTACATAAGTGTTATTTAAGTACGATGTTTTGACGTGTTTATACACCAGGTCGAAAAACGTGCTTAATGTTTTTTAATGTTTAAAATGTTTATACATCTGATGACCGTTTTCATGGTCGAAACGTTGTGTATTAAATAATTAAAATAGTAAACAAAAAGTCTGAAAGAGGCTTATTCCTTTTTTTATTTGAGAAATTATTTAGACGAACATTTCTTTAAAATAAGGCTTTAAAATTGAATTACTTTTTGTCCATTTGTTGTCGTGAATCGTGTCCACAGTGCAGCCACCATTCCCTCAGAAGACAGATTCCCATCACCACAGCGCAACCAAAATCTAGCAAATGTTTCGAATTTCGTCGGAGGGCTTAATTAGCGACGGAGGGTTCGGTTGGGGGTTGGGGATGGCAGTGTCTCTGCGACGCGTCGGAGGACCCCTATGGGCGCGGCCGGAAGCCCCTCACGCCCACAAAAAACGTCCTGCTAGGGCACGGCCCCCGGGTAAGGAACAGCTCAGGGGGTGGCGCAGGCGGCGGTGCACAGTGTACTATCTGGACAAAATTCGGGTCAAAATCGTACATCTCCCGAACAGATAGAGCTGGAGACTTATACCAAGAAGACAAATAAATAATCCCTCGCGATTTATTTTGGTCGAACAAACGAAATTTTAAAATTAGTTGAACAAAGTACAGGAACATTACAATAGTTACATTAGTTAGTAAAGTGAAGTGAAAGTGATTGTCTATAATTTAAAAACCGCATATCCAATTTACATAATAAAGTATAGGAACCTCCAATTGTATTAATAATGATCATTATTCTTCATGGATTGGGTTGACAAATTTATATTACACAAAGACGTTAATTATTACAAACTGTCTTATCTCAAAGAGTTTTTTTAGAAAACTCTTCTGCTTTTTTTGTAAAATTGTTGCAGTTAATATTTACGTTTAATATCATGTTCAATTGTTTTGTTCTTACGTTACTGTCTCATGTTACTTTTTGTTAATACACCTGACTACAACGATTCAAATTACGAGCCGAAAATTGTAAAATAAAACACAATAAAATATATTGATATTATTTACGTCTACAAACATTATTAAATTGAAATTTTAATAATCATTGAATATATTCGGAAAATGTTTCAATTTTAGATCGGGGGCTAAATTATTATAAACGTATAATGTCAGAAATGTTACATGTAAAGTTTAATAATAACACATTAAATTTACAAACTGACACAGAAAACTTGTCAAAAATTTATTTTCTTTGCAATGATTTTTCTGCTTTGAAGATTTGTGCTTTCAAATTATTTATTGTTTCTTTGTCAATGTTTTATTTGTATATGTATTTAATTTTGTTTTTATGCTTGTCACTAAGATGAAACAAACAAATTTGTTGATATGTCGTTTCACTAGCGTTCTCCTGATGATGGCAGCAACATGCTGTTGAAACGTTGTAATAATATAAATTAATAGTCTACATTAAAAGGTCGATTACTATTTCAATTAAAATAAAATATATATTGTTTGTCCAAGAAAAGTCCTAAGTGTTTATTGATATATTTTTTATCTTGATTATATAATGGAAGTGAATGGTAGAATTAGTTCAAAAATCTTTTGAAAGCTCAGAAAATGCCCAAAACAGGGAAAATATAGAGACTTAGTTTATCCCCTTGTATGGCTATGAAAAGCAAAGGCGGATTTGGCACTATTTTAAGAAATAGCTTTTTAGAATTTTTTCCAAAAAGAGAAAAGTTTGATTTTTATGTCATTCATCGGGGATATAATATTTTGCGTCTCAGATTCTCTTCATATTAAAATCCTCAAAATAGTAAGTCCTCAACAACTTACTGCAAGTAAGTAACAAATTTATGTTACCTTAAAAGTCAGAAGCTGAAATACAATACATACTTAAAGTGTCATAAGCAATTAAACTTGAAGTAAAATCACATTATTTGAATTTTTTCCAAAAAGAGGCAAATTCCCCCTTGATTTTCATGATCACATAAGATAACTCTTTTACATCTATATTTTTCCTGTTTTATGTATTTGCTGAGCTTTCGAAAGCTTTCTGAGTCCTAGCTCTATCGGTTCGGGAGATACACGCTTTTGAGGCGAATTTGGTCCACTGTGCGGCGGTGTCAGCGAGGGACCCTCTCAAGGCGAAGGAGAAGGAGCGCTTAGGCGAGTAATCTTAATGGAGTCCAAGGTCCACATCCTCGCTAGTAATCCTCCTACTCATCTTGTTTCTCCGACAGCAAATACGCGGTCGTTAAATCCTCCCTCGTCAAAAATAAATACGACGGGGTTGGTCGTTTTTGGGCTATTATAGATATACATTTAAAAAATAAAACTTAAGCTTACTCTAAGTCTTGTAATTTTGCCGAAAATTATGCAACATGGCTGTCTAACAAAAATTGCCAACTCCTACGAATTTAAGTAATATTCGAACAAATATTAACAGTACTCATAAAAGAGACTATTTGCTGTAAAGAAATATACAAGAAACAAAGACACAAGGTAATATTCGTTCCAAACGCTCCATGCAGAAAGAACAAAATAGCGGCATGAAAGCACCGAGGTTGGTGATGGATTTAAGTTTTGAGAAATTCGAATGTCATGCCAACATAACGCGAGGTATACTTATCATTACTCTTATGGATGATGGCGAAGTAAAGGTGTTGGCTACTCTGAGCACAAGGGCTCTACCAATATCAATACAATTAGACTGAAATTAAATAAATAAAGAAATTATTGTCAAGTGAGCTGTTACAAACTGCGTATGACCACGTTGAGGGCAATAAAGTAATTTACTGCGCCTAATACACAATAAACTAATGAACACAGTGATTGTGATTCCGTTCATGTTTGAATTCTTCTTAACTTAATTTTTCTCAAAGCAAAGGAAACGTTACTTTGAGTTCATGTAAGACAAAAAGGATAGTTCTTAATTTCATTAATTAATTAAGTTCACTAAACTAAAAAAAAGTACTACAGTGTCAAGAAGAAAGAAGAAAAATATTTTGAAAATTTATTATTAAAATATTTCGCGAACCAGGTGCTTGGTGATGGGCATTTTCATGTGTAAAAATACTTATAATTGGGTAATGGTGGTGTATTCAGCTTTAAGGCGAAGAGAAGGTAAGAAGCTCGGCTTACAAAACTTTTTCTCATTGCAAAATATTCACTTATTTCAATTTTTTCAAGTAATAATTTTTGAAAACATACATTTATTATCCAAACATACATTTATTTATATAACTTTTTAAATATCTGAAACCAATTAGTATTAAATCT
>NNCF01129439.1:83393-95403 GCA_002313205.1 Laupala kohalensis
ACTTTAAAGCAAAGGGTACTTCACATGAAGGTCAAATTACTCTTTTGAATGTTTCGGTTCCAACAATTTTGCTCAAATATTCTGCACGGAAAGTACAATTAGTATGCATTACATCCGCAGTAGCGGTATTTCGATTAAAAGTTTGGTATACACGCAGTAAAGTAATTTCTGTCTGCTACACTTACACATTAGTTTACTGTTTCAAGACGCTTGAATAATATTTAGCAGTGAAAATGGACCAAGCAGACGTAGAATAAACTTTTCGTAAACTGGAATGAAACGTATGATAATGATAAAATACATAGAACAGCACTGAAAATACGAAAATACATAAATTTCTCTCTACAATGAAATTACATTTACATAACACTTATACAATATATATAAGACTGATATGTCGCTATATGTTTTGAAATAATATTCTGAATATTTATTTTACTTTCAAATTTAAAATAATAGACAGTATTAAGTTCACCATCGCCTTTGAGATGGAAAGACGACGAAAATATAGAGGACCACGCCAGAAATGACCCTTTCACTATGGAATATTTTCTCACTCTAGGCAGCAGACGGAGAAACGTATATGAGAAAGTGTGTGCAATGGTTCTGCACCACTAGTTTCATCACACTGAAGAAATTTACGATAAATTGAGATGATCTGGCTTTTGTTAAAATATAAATTTGTAGTTTTAAAAGGAGTTTCGTTAAAATGATGTTTTTCCAGTAATCTTGGGGAAATAAAAGATATCTGTACGTAATGATTTTAAATCTCTAAATTTATCTTGTAAGAAAAATTTGTAGGACTTCTGCTTTGATGTTGAACGAAAATGGTAGATGAGACCGGGTATCGAACCCAGGACCTTCAACTCTAAGCACTGGCGTGCTAACCACTTCACTATCTCGTTCGTCTCCTTACTCTATCATAGTCATTTAACTTGTATTCAGAGGAGATTTCATACGAGACACTGTCCTCATTTCAGGCAATCCCCATTGATGATACTTGATTATGGACTGAAATATTCCGATTTGAAGGTTCATAAACACACATAATCCCTTAAATAGCGGTGAACCATTACGCAAGGTAAGAGATTAATGATTCGGTTACGAAATGATGACCTCTAGCTTTATCTCTTTCCCCTGTTAAGAGATTAACAGAGAGGAAAAACTACAAACAGTTGAAATTAAGAACAAGTTAGCAAATAAGATGGGAAAATGAATAGAGGAAGGCATAGAAATCACTCCATCTAGGATTTAAGATTTGTAGAATGGAGAAGAAAATAATTTTTGTTAAATAAAAATATAATGCTGACTCGGCAAGGTGATTTCAATGGAAATTGAATAAAATAAAGAGTCTTGATGCATAGAAGTGCATTTGTAATGAGGGAAATGATATAGGTCATGATATTTGGGAATGCCCGTTATTTATATGAGTGAAGAAAATATTTAGAGGACCACTGGATAATCAACTTGCTGGATCCGCGTAACTAGGAGAAATTGACGGACCAGACACAAATTTAAAATTTTCTCGGAATATTTTTATAAAATAATTTTATTTTGACGTTATGCAAAAGAGTATTCAGATTAATATATAATTATTACAAATTTGAGACTTAAATTTGGAGTCAAATATTGTAATGACATTGTTTGAAAAAAAATTTGAAAAATAAATGAAAATAAATGAATTGTGCCCAAAATTAATATTTGTAATAGAACCTCATTTTTGGAAATTGATTAAGTATGATTGGAGAAGATATGGTGATATTTCATTAAAAATTCGCACGTGCCAAATTCCTTACTTTAAATGGTGGCAGCGATCGGGCACGTGTCATCAGGAAGACGTATCATGGCGTCTGCGTGCGAACGAACGAAAGGGATAGGTGGTGTTGGGAGGGTGTATGTGGAGAGAAAAGGAATCGTCCCCTTGGAGTATTGCAAGGAGCAGTCGCCGTGATTTATTGTACCACATGGGGCGCAGCAGCCATTGTGATGCTCCATCCTCCTCCCTCTGTCTCCACACTTTCAAACACCATCTCCAGCCCTCGTCCCTCTGTGGACCTCACCAGCGCAGGGGGTTCTAAACATTCATTCATAGGTTGGCTTTACTGGCAGTTGTTAGTCTTCTCGACAACAAATACAGGGGCTCGAAAGGGGATTATGAGGAAGTTGCCAATTCATTCATAAACACACATTAGAATCCTGCTCAAAAAAACCTTGAGTCATGGAAACTGGGGGAAAAGAATTAAGATTTTTGCGATATTGAATTAGCAAATTCTAACGCATTTAATAATTTTTACTTTCTCATATATGTAGTATATAGAAAATATTGTAATCGTGAAAAAAATTCGAAAACGAGATTTTTGCGGAAATGTCCGTTTTGGGTATCCCTGATTCCGAAAAAGTGGTTTTTGGCTGGACGTCCGTCCGGTCTGTCCGTCTGTCTGTGTGTCCTTTCATCCGTCTGTGCGCAGCACTCCTGACAGAATGGTATTTTTTTTTCATTTTTCGTATTTAGGGTAGAATTTACTTTTAACATATGCACGTATTTTCTTTTTATTTGAAAACAAAGGGCACTTCACATGAAGGTCAAAGTACATTTTTGAATTTTTTTCAAAAACTGGTCCAACGGCTTTGCTTAAATTTTCTGTACGTAAAGTAGAATTAGTATGCATTACATCCGCATTAGCGGTATTTCGCTTGAAAGTTTGGTATAGACGCAGTAAAATAATTTGTCTGTTGACAAAGGATGTAGATAAGCAGTCTCATTTGCGTTCTTCCTATATTACCTCGGCTACGTGTTTAGTTTTGAAGATAACGTTTGATATTTTTGTGTGTTTTTTAATGATTTTTTTAATTAAATTCTTTATAGCAGTTTCAATCGTTAGAAATAATATTATTGTTGAAAATATATTTTAACACCGACAGAATTTTTTGACGAGGTAGATAAGGAGCGTTACAAAATAACAGGAAGTAAATAAAACAAACAGTAACAACTATTTAATCGAAATATTTAATAGATACGATTAGTGTTTATTAACATAATTTTGAGATTTCAAATTGCAAGAAAATTAACTCTTTAGTTCCTAATTAAATTTTATAAGAATATTTATGGTCTGCTGACTTTGTTTTCGCAGTATATATCAGAGGTGTTTCCTACAATACAACTGAAGAAAGAATCACAGTAACAAGAAGCAGAAATTCAGTTTCCGAATGGTTCTTCAGACACTACAACAAACGCTGTCTTCTCGTTATCCTTTATAAAGAAACTAAATGTTATTGTAAATAATGATTAATTAATAAAAAGATGAAACTTAATTTAAAAAGTAAAGCAATTTAAGAATTGATCATTTTCTCTTTACTTTATGATACAAATATCGTGTATTATAAAACATTTAATTGATGAAATCATTTTACCGATTCATCCGATAAATGCTTGTGATTATAAAATTAACGTAATTTGAATCCATACGACACTGATTGATGTTATCAGCGTGAGTTATTTTCTCCCAAAACAATCTGCCTCGCATTATGAATCTCCGAATTCTCCCCCTCTTCGTACACGGTCGGTTGATCGTTTCGGCCATAAATATCCGGCGTGTAATGGCCTCTTTAAAAGACGTGAGAAGGAGCCATCGGCTTGAGTTGCCGAAGGGCTCACCCTGCGTCCCTCTGGAGAGACGCTGCGCGTCGGTCATCTTCGAAGGGAAACAGTCCCTTGGCCTGCTCCCCTCCAATCCCTTGAGGGCTCGAAAGAGACCTCACGCTTCTGAGAAGGGTGTCGGTTCCACGATAAGGTCTGCCATGTGTCTTTAGTCCCAGATTGTTTTGCTGTGGAAAGTGTTTCATAGCACATTCTCAATGGACTGATAACGACATATGCTCCGAAGATGACTTTGTTTTCCTTACCTTTATATCTCGAAGCTTTTCCTTGTAATGTAGGTCGAAGAAGTCGAAAAACTAATTGAGTCGTAGTTTTATCGTGTAAACTACTGTAATCTAAGATCCACCGCGTCCTTTAAAGGATCGTAGAGGTGGTCCATTTTTTAAAAATAAGCCCTTTTTCATGTTTTTTTACCATGTTACTCAGATATTGATCCTAGACAAAAAAAATTAAATGAGCAAGTTATAGGTCTTAATATAACATATAATGTGAGATATTACAAATTAAAATCCATTTATTAGTTACTGCAAAAAATATGAAAAATCAATGTTTTGTTTTCTTGCAATTGTTATTGCAAAATGCAATTTTTAAAAAAATTATTGCTTAGAAAGGGAGTAATAGTAAAACCCATGATGGTCCGATGCACGTAGTACGTTAATTAGTTGCTGAGATAATTTAATTATTCATCCCGACATTTATTGTTAACAATTGTCACCTTAAGCCAAAAATGATTGTAATATCCTAAACCAAGAAATTATTTGGAAAATCCTATAGTTTATTCTCTTTTAATTTGCAAAGTATAGGTTACCAATAATTTCCCCATTATTAATGTCAAAAAAGGGTATATGTATATTTTCGGTATAAAACAATTTAAGCTAGATCGTCTCCTATAACGTACGCGAATTTTTAATTTTAACATTTTGTAGTTTGCCATAATACGCAAACACAGAAGAAACAAAAATTATCCTGCGACCAAAAAGAGTCGAGTTGACGTGTAAGCTCTTAGATTTTTGTATTTTACACCATAAACCTACACCCTTCTTAAAAAAAATTTCGACTTTATCATTGGCCCCGTTGCCTGGTCTAATCAATACGAGAGATAAAATGGATGTAGATTTCGATATGATCTCTTGTCTAAGAACTAAGGACGTTTTACTAATTTTATTATATTTTCATATTTTATTTTTTATTCGCTTGACACCCATTCAAATTTCATACATTAACAAGCGCAGGTTAAAATAATGCTTGTACAAAATTGAAATAAAGCCAATAAAAATTTCGACCTCCCAAAATTGTTAAAAAATGTTTTGTGTTATATATTCTCCTTACCCACTCGTAAATTTTTTTTTTAATAATGAATTTAATAGGTTTAATTATGATAGACATTTGATTGGTGGAACTTTTAGTCCATTTATTTTATACACCTAAGTGGTAGTGGTGATAATCTCCCAAGAAATATTATCCAAACCCAAAGTAAAAGAGTAACTACCCTTTTTTGGTATTTTTAATTGTTACACAAAACTCTTAGTGTCGT
This sequence comes from Laupala kohalensis, assembly GCA_002313205.1. NCBI lineage: Eukaryota > Metazoa > Arthropoda > Insecta > Orthoptera > Trigonidiidae > Laupala > Laupala kohalensis. The sequence goes on from NNCF01129439.1 coordinate 88,586, forward strand.
ATCGAAACGAACCCTTCCTAATCCTAAGGAATACGACTGTGAGCAGTAGTGTCGATTGGCTATCAAATGTGGTGGGGGGAGGCAAAAAACATTGAAAATTTTCATTAACATGACATTTTCTGTAAATTTCCGCTAAGTATGATTTAAATAATGAAATAAATCAAAGGAAAGACAATTGGTGATTACCACATCAAGAATGGTGTAATTTTTTATAATTCCCAGATTTCAACGATTAAAATGAAATTCTATCAATCCTTAAAAAAGGGGTGGGTGGTGGGGGCTACCTCCTCATTCTCTCCCTATTGACCGGCCGCCATTGACTGTTGTCTCTTTTACACCGTTTAATGGTAGTCAATGTGTGGGGCGAATGACGGACGGATTTTGAACAAGTCTCCGGGTGAAGATGAGCATAGACGTTACCTAAGGAGGGTGGCAAGGAGTTTTATTTTGAGAAGCAAGCAAGTAGTTTTATTCAATTACTATCATTTGTTACTCTAATTACAAAAGTTATAAAGTTTAACGACGTTTTAAAGAGAGTAGATTTATCCACATAACGGTTCAGCTAAGATTCTAGATTTCGTCAGGGTCAACCTACATAAATAGTGTCCTATGAACGTTAGCACGCGTTATCGAATTGTATCCTCATGTTATTCGGGATACCACCTTCCACACTCTCTTGATCCTGTGCTAATAGTAGAATCATTTACACTATCATTATTATATTTTAAATTTATTATATTAATGGACTTTTTATGGACACAGTATATTTGAACATTATTAGGTATCGTATGTTAACGTTACTAGGATACTGCCTTCTTTATGTTAATGTCTAATGAAAGGCAAAATCCTGTCCGGAACGTTTTGTAAATAAGTATATTCGGTTTCTATACAAAGGTCGTCAAGTTTTATAATTTAAAAAGACGGTAATAATAGACGCAATCTAATCATATATTTATAAAATTAGTGAAATTGTATGAAACGACCGTGATGAGATCAATTAAAATACTGGAGGTTAATTTCTACTAATTATAGATAATTAAAAATATTCATAAAACATATTAGTCATGAAAAAACTATGACAAATTATGTCATTTAAACTAGTAGCGCAAAACTGTCACATATATTGTCTCATCCACGTTTCTCATTCTGCAGTAGAGTGACTATAAAAAAATTTATGAAGAGGGTTAATTTTGGCACGGTTCTCTATATTTTGGTTGTCATAATGTTACTGTATTCGAAAAATTTGTTATAGAAGTCCTTTAACTGCTTTTGATATATAAGCCGTCTCTAATTTGTTAATTCAAAATTTACTATGAGAGTGAAGATATCCTGAGTGCTTTGTAGACTGCATGAGCAGAAGGGTTGCACTGGTCACTCCGAGAGAGAGCAATCGTTCAGAGCATGATGAAAGGGGACCGGACATTTCTACTTTGCCCTTGATTGAGAGCTTTCTTGCATCAACAAAGACTCGAAAGTGAACATTCTGTCAAATATTTGTCCTTGCTTATATTCCTTGTCTGTTGTATATGATACGCGATCCACATTTTTATGAATTATGAAACTGACATGGAAATGATGAAAATATCTCAGTGACCAAGGCGTGGTCGGATGGCAAATTAAAACAACATGGACTTATGTTTTTTTAATTTATTGATAAAAAAGGAAAAACTAAGAGTAAGGTTGTATCTGTTTGTCTTCTCTGTGTCCATCTATAAATTACGTAATGCAAAAATTAACACAGGACAAGATATGAAATCTGAAAATAGAAACTTGTGATGTGAAGCACACTTGTAACAAATTTAGATTATCATTCTAATTGTGTGCATATAAAGGAATTCAATAATTGTTTACATATCTATGTATATGAGTTAACGTGGCTCATTCGCTAGAGAGNATTGTGTGCATATAAAGGAATTCAATAACTGTTTACATATCTATGTATATGAGTTAACGTGGCTCATTCGCTAGAGAGAGGTGGAAATTTTTCATCACACCTCAACATCCAGACTGACTCCCAGGCCTACTCAGCCTGCTGTAAAATGAGTGGAGGGTCTATCATGGGGTCAAACCGGTCGCAACGAGACGCCACATCTCTTCCTCCCAGTGCCGAGGTCTAGTAATTGCGGTGCCCTACCCTCCGCGAACCTCGTAGGCACATCCAGGACTTGTTAAGGGATAGTTTGACATATCTATCTACAAATGTAACGAAACACAGCCCCACCAAAAGAACAAGTTATATTTGCGAAATTTTGAAACAAAGAGAGCCAGGAAGAGGTCTATCAATGATAACTTTCGGTCAGATGAAAATGAAGACGAACCGGGAATTGAGCCCGGGACTCCTGCATTGAGGAATTGCACAGAGTGGCTCAGTGGGTAGAGCACTGAGTAGATGGCTCGATGGTCGGGGATCGATCCCCGGTGAGGTGAGGATTTTTCATCACACCTCAGCACCCAGACTGACTCCCAGGCCTACTCAGCCTGTTGTAAAAGGAGTACCAGCGTCCATCCGACCGGAGCGAGATGGGACCACATCCCCTCCTTTTAATGCCGATGTCAAGTAATTGCGGAGCTTTACCCTCCGCGAACCCCTTGGGCACCTTCGGGGCCTGTTCAGGGATAGTTTGACTTTGACTCTTGCATTGATCGATTCTCATATTTTATCACATATCTTCTCCACGGAAGAAATATTTTCATGTCTATCAATCTTCAGTCTAATTTGAGATATGCAACCATTTCGAGACTCATATGTGTGTATCTATGCCGCACTCTATCCCTAAGTGGTTTTGGTGACTAAAATACTGAAAGGATCTAGGTTCCTTATCTTTGTACATCCGCAACGTACAAAGCCGTCCCTGTCTGAGAATGTGAGACCGGGGAAACTCCAATGGTAAAAAGGGCATAGATGACAGCATCACTGAACCTGACCAAGAGAGGAGGGTATAAAAGCATAGACACCGGAAATCCCAATCAACGAATAATCATAGAGTATATGAAGTCGTCTGAGTTTCTACACTATCCTGTAAAATATTATGTGTTTTCTTTTCCATTGTTTGTAAAAATCAGTTTAAAAAGTGAGAAGTTGGTAAAATGATATTTGAAAACTTTTTAATTGGTTAATGATTTCATTGATGCTTTCCTTAATTTGTTTATTTACTAGCTGAACACGCTGCTTTCATGTCATGAAAGTAGGGATTTTGTACAACTATTCTCTCTTAATCATCGCGTGATGTACGTCAGAAAAATCAAAACCGAATTTCGAAGTATGAATGTTAACTGACAGATAACAAATATCAGGCTGCAAAAATTCTATACTGCAGAAAATCAGAAGTTTACTGTAATTCCACTTCAAAGCAAACTTAAAACATTAGCATGAGTAAACCAGGTGTTAGTTAAGCACACAATTATTTTTATTATGAATTATTGTGTATTAAAATCAGCGAATCATTAAATTTACTGTTCAAATTGAAACACAGTATTTGAAAAGTCTCTACGTTGACTAGACTATTCTGACTAGACTAGTCTAGTCTAGTTGTGCGACAGTTTCCTTGAATATATTTCTTAGTTGTCCTAAAAGATCAGGCGAATTTTGTTATATTCTCCTCTGTATTAAATTTGTGATACATGCGAGTTTCTTTTATATCGATTCTATTAGAAATTACATGGAAATTTATTAAAAACCATAACTTCAGAAGTGTTATCCTAATAGTAAAACTACTAAGATGGATTGATTCAAATACTAGTCGCACATAGTTCAAATTCATTGATAACCGTTTATTATTTCATTTTAAAATACAGTGGAGCCTCTTTAACTCGAACTTCAAGGGTAAGGTTATAAGTTTCGAGTTAACGAGTTTTCGAATTCGAGGTAAGGAATTATTGTTATATTTAGTTATTGTTATAAGGCATATGTTATTGAAGTCGTTACACAATAAAACAATCGACTTATAGAGATTCACTTTACTACATTTTTGTTGTACATAATTACATGTATAAAGGTTATTTTATGGTAAAGGAACAACTTAAAAATATGCACATATTAAAGGAAATCTGTAATTTTCTTTTGAGTCAAGGAACCAACACAACTGATAATTCAATTGTATTTTTGATCGCAAACAAGGCACTAAATATATTGTCATCGATATCACTACATCTTTCAATGAAAGTACGAAATCATTTCTCGGAATTGGTTATTGACGGCAACGGAAGTATTACTTGGAGTTAAAGAGTTTTGCGAAAAGAATTTCGATATACAGAGGCTGCAAAGTTTACATACTGCTTTTTCGAGTTATAGAGTCCGCTAGATTTGTAGTTCGAGTTAGAGAGCGTGATACGTATGGATAGTACATGATAGGGAAATCATATTCAGTTCGATATATAACGTCTAAATAAGGGTTTTTTGTACTTCAACGGAAGGAAATGGCTAATTTCTTCGTCTTATAGAGGATTTCGAGTTAAGGGGTTTCGAGTTAAAGAGGCTCCACTGTATTCAGGATGTTCGAAAACATTCGTTAGGTTGGTCATACTACCTTATAATCCGTTACGCAAACAGTCTGCACTGCACGTCTGCTGTGCACTTGACCTTCCTTGTACATTGGCTCCAAGGTACTCGAAAGCTGTACAATTCCATTGCCAGGCTCTTCATCCTCAGCGCTGTATCGTGGCTTTTCTCATTTTATTTCACCAAGACAGAACGAGAAACATGCGATGTTGCCGCAAGATTTAATGAATTGTTTCCATGATTGCCTTTTTCCTAAAGAAGTATGTCAATGTTGGACATGGCGCTTGTGACGAAAGCGGTGGCGCTGTTCGTGTTTCAACTCGACGGTTGTATGCGAGTGTTGGTGGGGAGTTTTGAAGGGTAGCGTAGGAAGAGATTTGTAATCCGAAAGATGTAAGGACTGTGAGTACTGCGTTTAATCCTTGCTTAATTTCCAAAATATATCTGTGACGCTGGGTACACAAGAACTTTCCGCTTGTGGGGCATGGTATGTTTCAGAAACATTGATAAATTAATTTATAAGTTCATTATTTACCAACAATATCTACAATTGTATATTTACAACATTTTATATGTATAAAAGATCTTGATCGGAATTGATGGGATGGTCCGGAGGGTAACTTAGTTTATTATCCCCCGTGCGGTCATACGCAGTTTGAAACTGCTTTTTTGACAAAGTTTATTTATTTATTTATTTATTTGGTATGTACAATTAATTGATATGAAAGAAGAAGAAGAAAAATCTATAAAATAAACTAGAAAGTTTAACCAAGAAGCAATAGAGCTATTTATGTGTATCACTATTATGTCATTAAGTTATAGAATTTAACAACCAAGAAATTTGAGCAAAGTTGGATTGAAATGATATCTTGATGGAAATAGACACGTCATCAGAAATATTCGCAAGACATTCGAAAACGAAAAAAAAGGAACGTATCCCATGTTAACGAAAATGAACTCGAGCAAATTCAATTGTGAGATATAAACCACGGAGCTTATGATTAATTTGTCACGGTAACTAACGCAATACCGTGAACTTTTATTCAAAGATTAATTTCAATCTTATAATATAACACTAGCACGTTGTCACTGGGTTAAAATTACAATACAGTGTGTAAGATTGTAAACGACTGCAATTTTATAAAACAGGCAGGGAACTTTATCTTGAGATAGAAACAAGAATGGACTATATTATAAATTTAACGGGTATTTTGGTTACTCTGCCGTTCGTATGCACTTAAAACCTCGTACCAATTGCTCCAGAATATGTTACGCAGATTCATTTTGAGCAGCGCAGTCCAACTTAGCTCAACCCGCAATTAGGTTTCATCGACGGGATGGGGTTTGGAAAATGTTGCCAGACGAATAAAACTAATGGGTCATATTTATTTATTTGTAACATGGTGTTTTTTATTCTCATCAACAAAATTTGTATTAATTAAAATGAAAAATAAAATAGTATATTACGAAATTGAATATTTATAATAATAATAATAATAATTAAATTTCATAGTGCAATATATGACGGGGTAATTCCGAATACGTCTTTTTTCTTTCACCGGACATATCAGTACAATATCAATTTTTACAGCATATTTATAATACAAAGTTGCTCCCCCCCCCCCCCCTATGGAAAATTGATGTAAAATGTACTCGCTGGTCGCACGTGGCCCGCGGATCGCCATTTGGACAACCTTGATTTAGAGTTTTTCCCTAACATTCTACTAAAATATATCTAGATCTAATAGTAAATATCTATTAGATGAGTGAAAATCGTCTTTGCATTGTCATTAACCTTGCTAAACTTCATTAACATATCTCTCTCCGTGTAGTTGAAGTAATTTATATTATCGGGTTTATGTAGCAATCGTGAGTCCTTTTGTGGACAAGACCCGTTCACCTGAGACTAGTTCATTCGCAGCCGTTAAAATGCTGGAACTCGTTTTCATTGCTTGACGAGCTCTCATAAGGTTTTGTCGGCAGGTGCTGTCGGACAACACTTGTCAAAGCCGAAAACGATCTGATAACCGGCACGGAGTTCTTCGACATGTTGTAGAAGCATCATCAAGCGTGTCCATAAATTGAAGTTAAATGACCATTTACTGATTGCTACGAGGTTGAACATGGTGCATGTGAGACTTCGTCTTCTGGTTTGATGGAAACCGCGTTTGATGTAAACTCGCAGCTATGGTGGCATTTTCTACTCCAGTAGCATGTAGTCATTCTCAATTTCTTTCTTTCTTTCTTTCTTTCTTTCTTTCTTTCTTTCTTTCTTTCTTTCTTTCTTTCTTTCTTTTCTTTTCTTTTCTTTCCTTTTCTT
>NNCF01129439.1:95701-129221 GCA_002313205.1 Laupala kohalensis
CTTTCCTTTTCTTTTCTTTTCTTTCCTTTTCTTTCCTTTTTCTTTTCTTTTCTTTTCTTTTCTTTCCTTTTCTTTCCTTTTCTTTCCTTTTCTTTCCTTTTCTTTCCTTTTCTTTCCTTTTCTTTTCTTTTCTTTCCTTTTCTTTCCTTTTTCTTTTCTTTTCTTTTCTTTTCTTTTCTTTCCTTTTCTTTCCTTTTCTTTCCTTTTCTTTCCTTTTCTTTCCTTTTCTTTCCTTTTCTTTTCTTTTCTTTCCTTTTCTTTCCTTTCCTTTCCTTTTCTTTTCTTTTCTTTCCTTTTCTTTCCTTTTCTTTTCTTTCCTTTCCTTTCCTTTTTCTTTTCTTTTCTTTCCTTTTCTTTCCTTTTCTTTCCTTTTCTTTCCTTTTCTTTCCATTTCTTTTCTTTCTTTTCTTTTCTTTTCTTTTCTTTTCTTTTCTTTTCTTTCCTTTCCTTTTCTTTTCTTTTCTTTTCTTTTCTTTCCTTTCCTTTTCTTTCCTTTTCTTTTCTTTCCTTTTCTTTCCTTTTCTTTCCTTTATCTTTCCTTTTCTTTCCTTTTCTTTCCTTTTCTTTCCTTTATCTTTCCTTTTCTTTCCTTTTCTTTCCTTTTCTTTCCTTTTCTTTCCTTTTCTTTCCATTTCTTTTCTTTCTTTTCTTTTCTTTTCTTTTCTTTCCTTTCCTTTTCTTTTCTTTTCTTTCCTTTCCTTTTCTTTCCTTTTCTTTTCTTTCCTTTTCTTTCCTTTTCTTTCCTTTTCTTTCCTTTTCTTTCCTTTTCTTTCCTTTTCTTTCCTTCTTTCTTTCTTTCTTTTCTTTCCTTTTCTTTCTTTTCTTTCTTTCTTTTCTTTCTTTCTTTTCTTTCTTTCTTTCTTTCTTTCTTTTCTTTCTTTCTTTCTTTCTTTTCTTTCTTTCTTTTATTTATATATTTATTTATATTTACTAGCTGATTATCCGACGTCAGATTTTTCTAATTACATATCTTCTATTACTCCAGAAATTATAAAGTCAGCCTATATTGTAAGATCAAAATACTGATTTTTACAAACGTGTACATCATCCTAATTTTTCCAATTCATAAAAATGCGAATGTAATACAAAAGTGGAATATATAAACTACACCATTAATTTATCACTAATAGGAACCACAGAAGAAGAATTCGACGAATTTTTAATAACCGAAACACTGGATTAAATCCAAATATAAGACGGGGACCGGTTCTGCTAGATTTTGGAAAATAAATTTCGGTTCTAGAAAATATACCGTTTCCTTACGATTCCGGTTTGGGAATGAACAATTAATTTTGAACTAGTAATTATTACACATATTTTAATGACAGTTTTTCTTTCGAATTAAAATATCATTATTAATTAATATCTTGCATTAGTATATTTCGTAATGTACTTATAATATATTACATAATAAAGCTTATTGTTTCTTTATAATGTTTCATTTTGTACAAATACTCCAAATTAAAATGTTTTTTCTATCGTAAAGAAACATATTCTTCCTGTAGTGAATACAGTTTTGAATTACGAGTAACGAATGAGCTACGAATGCATTAAATACATACATAAAATTTATAAATATAATACTTTATTGAACTGTGATATTTACAGCTCGATGAATGTTTTTTAATTCGTTATGAGGTAAAAATGGGTCTAGTACACTCTGCCGAGAGCGTTTTTTAATCCAATCCCAAATCGACCATTGTTCATTATTCATTCCCAACGCTGATCATGTTAACTACGTGAAAAAACTTTCTGCAGAAATGAAAAGCCTATCGGCACAAAAGACTATTCTCCCATGTTTTTACCATATTTGCGAAAATTACTTTGAGATTTAATTACGAAACTGTTATTTTAGAACTTTTTTTTTTTTCAGTTCTCGTTCGAGAACTGGTTCCAGAGCATATTGAAACGCTTCAAGAAACGGATCAAGACAGAATGATCTATATTCAAGAAAAATAATGGATCTGAATAGACTCTATTGTCCGAATTCAGTTCCTCGACGGGTCTCTGATTACAAGAAATAAATCTTATCCACATTTTAATTCACAAAGTACAACCGAACTTTGATTTTGTATCAGTTTTATTAACAAAATAAAAGTGTGTTTTAGCTGAGCTCCCACAATTGGGGATTTTGTACAATTCTTCTTCTTTTTAAAGAGCCATTTTGATATCAACTAATACTACTTCTTAAACGTTGTAGTTTTTCTTAATTTTCAGAAATAAGTAATGCCAGGAAAAGGTGCTTGAAATTAGAAGCATTACAATTGCAAAAGTTACACTTTATACAAATGATCAGTTCTCTAGATTTAAATTAATACCATAAAACTGAAAAGAACTTAATTACAAAATATCAAAAATCACCTATTGAGTCCGTCATCAAAACAGACAAAACCTGGACACTTGCTAACTACAATTTATAAAACAAAAAACATGGCACGAAAAACCCTACATAACACTAAAAATTTAAGGAAAAAAATGTTATAATTATTAAACAAGAAACATATTTCTAAGATCAATCGGTTGCAAATTATTTACCATAACAGTATATAGTATCCTAAAAATCATAATAAGTATAGATGCATGAATTATCTTCCACATTAAATTATTGGCAATGACCTTTTTGACAGATACAAAAAAAAACGACTCCAAGATTCCCCTTTTTTTGCGAAATAAATTTTCGCTGTATCTCAAAAACTGTGCGACGTACACGAGTGCGGCTTAGCAATCCGTACCAAATTTAACTGACCAATCAAAATGCTTATATTTATTTTTTCAAAATGTTGAATATTAAGAAACCGGAAGTGGAGCGCCGGAAGGAGTTGTCGAGAAAAAGGCTTCTATTTCCGACGCATTCAAAGTTTAATCTCGAGTTTGGTTTCGATACATCAATTTGTTTGAGAGTTATCGGAGGAACACAATTCTTAACATACACACGTACACACATACGACATTGGACATCATCGCCGAAATTTGATAATAGACCCCCTCCCCTGGACCCAATTCGCAAAGATCTAAAAACTTTTCTTCGATCTATTACAATACTTCCTTTAGACACTCTGTGTAATTAGAAAGTAACAAGCGTTCGCATTTGATTCTGAAGAGCAGACAACAAGATTTTCATTGTGTTTACATGAATACTCCTTAACCCGTCTGTATCAGTTTTTAGGTAGCACGAGATTTTTGATTTCGTAATACAAATCATTTCTCTGAGGATTTTATAAAAATTTTGATTCGATATTTAAAATTTTGGCTTGTTAAAATTAAAATTCATATCCAAATTTTTTAGCATGTTTTCCGAAGGTATAAGTTGGTGAAGTCCAAAATATGTTGTTGTAATCTTTTTTGAAACTTCTCACGGACTTTAAAAAACCCTGTATATACCTCATCATACTCAGCGCATGAAACCTAATTTATGACATTTATCTTATCATCTTTTCAATCTTGTCTTTAGTCTTACAGGATAAAATGTTACCCAGGTTTTTCTGCTTGTAGAATGAAACTTCAACCAGGTATTTCTTTAGTTAACGTTCAACGGACTCAGAAATGCCTGGAATGCACGTTATAGAATCGTATTTGATTCAGTAATTTGAAGAAAAATCATGAGTAGGGCAAGTGTAGATTGTGGATAAACGTGCTTGAGAATCCATTCATTTTATGAATTTCTGTCTCGATGTTAAACTTGTACTATGAAATTGGTTTGAGGGATGGTGTGAGTTAAAATTTAGATACCTCCCTGATCGAACGGTTTTCGGGTACTAGTCAATATTAAGTGACTCATCTGAATTACTAAGTCGAAATAGATCCAAAAACGGTAATCGTACATCAGTTTCCTTTTCAATGATAACTCTTATTATTAATATAAATCCATTTAACTTATCCGCTAAGATGTTATTGGTGCCTAGGGACGACCATAAGGAATCTACATATTTGAATGCACATGTTACATCAAATTGTTTGGTTCCCATCACGCAAGTATACATAAATACATATTAACTTATTTACTAAAATCAAACAAGACTTTAAAGGAATTTGCACCTGAACATCGAGACCACTTCAGCGATACAGTAGACCACGGATATCAAATACAGGTGTCATTCTGCGTCAATCACTTTGGGAAAGCTCAGCAAAGTTGATTCCTCTTGTGTAATGAATACTAAATACTTTGGAGGGTCCACCTCTAACACAAGAGCAAGCATCTTCCCAAAGATCTAATTGGCAAGGAAACGAAAGAGCTCATTAAAAATACTAAAACATTCCAATATTTTGTTTCCGGCGTGCTTAATCTTTCCTTGCCATATTTATCGAGAAATTTGAGTGCCACGAAATTGGTGAAAACCCCTCCGGTGGCTCAGGTGTTAGCGTTCTTGCTCAACACTCGGGTTCAATTCCCGGCGGGACCAGAAAAGAAGCCGTAGCTTCTCACATCAATGTCCCAATTTAAATAGCTGTTACTAATGAAAAGCGAACCCTCCTTCTTCTATCCACATCCTACTACTCCTAGTATCACTAACTCTTACTATTACTAGTGTCTCACCATTACTAACTCCTTCTACTAACCCCTCCTCTTGGGCCAAGTTGTTGGTAAACCCAGCTAAGCGGCCCACCCATACTACTACCATTCTACCCTCCCACCTATCGCTCCATGTAGATAAGCTTCAACAGCACGCTACATTTCCCATTTAGAAATACTACAATAAACAAAACTAGTAAAGGGTCTGGTTAAGAAACGCAAATTCCAGTAAAATGCAAATTAATTAACACAAATAAATACAATAGATGGATCACGCAAGGGATTATAAATTTTTCCTAAAACAAACTCCGTTTATATTATCTTTCAAAACTCTTTATGCAACCACCCGAATTCCATGATTATTTCTGTAAATATAAGTATTCTTCGAAAAGTAGTCTATGCAGCTAAAGTTATGGAAAACGTCAGGCAGATACTAAAATCGAACAACCGGACCAAACCCATGTGGAATATTGTTAAAAATTACACGTCACCTGAAAATCGCGAAGAAAATATTTCTCTACTAAACTATGGCGAAATCGTATCAAATCCACTTGACATCGCGAATTTGTTTAATTCTTATTTCTCAGAAGTAGGTAAAATAACTAATTTAATATCTCAAAACCAATGTCCTCCGAATATATCCACCCACGTGTCCCATTCTATGTTCACTTCCGAAAGTAACGCCAGTGAAATCATGAAAATAATCATGAAGTTCATTAAAAAACAAGTTTTCAACAGGCATAGATGATATATCCGAGTTTACTGTTAAATTTTCGTCTCACGTTATATTAAATCCACCTACAAACATATTTAATAGTCATTAAACCTTGATACAAGAAAGGAAACAAACACAATGGTTGGTAATTATCGACCAATTTCTCTATTACCCACTTTCTCAAAAATCCTTGAAAAATTGTTGTATAAGCGTCTTCTAGATTTTCTTTCAAGAAATAACATTCTCTCTGACGATCAACACGGATATCGGAAATCCTTTTCCATCACCAGTTTTCTTTCTTAAATGATGTTACCATTTCTCTTGACCGTGGAGAAAATCTTCGGGGTGATTTTCTTGATTTATCTAAAGCATTCGATGTCATTGATCACGGAATACTACTTTCAAAATGACAATATTTTGGCATTCGTGGACTTGCGCACCAGTGGCTGACTTCCTATTTAAATGATAGATATCAACAGGTCAAAATATCATATACTAAAAATAATGTACTTCAGCATTACCTTTCAGAAACTAATACGCGGAGCTCCCGAAGATTCAATTATCGGCCCTATACTCGTAATTGTGTTACGCATTACGAATCGTAGTTAATATTGGTAGTCCAATTATTTCCCGTTGCGTATATTTTGCAAATGTATACTCCCATTTACGATGCGGCGTCATCTTCTGGGGCAATTCCGGGCAGAGCGTCCAAACTTTCAGAATTCAAAAGAGGATTGTTCGGATAATATGTAAATCTTACTCCCGAAACTCTTGTAAACCATTATTTAAGGAATTAAATATCTAAACACTTCTCTGCATTTATATTTATCAAACTGTCCTGTTTGTTAAAACCGAATTACTGGAGAACCACCCTTGTTTCATACAAAACAGTTTTGTTCACGAACACAATACTCGCAATAGGAATAATATTCATCGTCCGAGAGTGTCAATCGCACTTTGCCAAAAAGGGTCGTATCATTTGGGAATTGTTCTATATAATTCCCTACCCAAAAATATAAAAGGTAGTATTAAATTGAATCTCTTCCAATCCGCAGTTAAAAACTACCTTCTGCACCAGTGCTTCTACACTGTAAAAGAATTTATTGATTCTAAAAAAAATTAAAGCCGTCCTGTACTTTACAAAGCCATTGTTGTAGTACTTTCAAAATATCTGACAATAATTTCAAAATTATTTTCCTGCACTCTAGTATTATGTCTTATTATTTATATAAAATTAGTTGCATGTGTGCTCAACCCTGGCACGGTTGTGTATATTAATTCTGTAGCCCCATCCTGGCCCGGGTTTTTCTCCGGTTTTCCTTCGGATAGAGGCGGATTTTTTTATATATATAAAGACTCGCTAGGCTCTTGCCTGGGGACGGCAACTATTGAAATAATTATTAGCGAATTTAGTGTTATTTTATAGTTACGAATTATCAACAATACTTTCCGAATGATTTATAGCTTGATAATAATACGATCTTGTAAAAAGACTTTTCTGTGTTTTATTAAATACAATATTTGTTTGTATTATGTTAATACTATAACACGTGTCGAACTATTTTTACCGTTAGGAGTATGTTGAAATGTTAAATCCAACTCTGCCTTAGGACCCTTGATCGGAATTGATAGGATGGTCCCTTTCTTGCTTATGGAGAGTAAATTAGTTTATTGTCATAACTTTCTGTCGGGTGAAAATGACGACGAGCCGAGAAACGAACCAGGAACTCCTGCGTGATCGCAGGAGTGTCAACCACTACACCACCCGTTCGCCTACCACTACACTACCTGTCAACCACTACACCCACAACAGACCTAAACCCCGGAAGACCCGAGACGCATCCCCATACATGAAATAAGTGTACAGTTGTGGAAGCCGAACGGGTGGTGTAGTGGTTGACACCCCTGCGATCCAAGCAGTTATCCCGGGTTCGATTCCCGGCTCGTCGCCATTTTCACCTGACCGAAAGTTATCACATATCTTCTCCACGTGTAGGGTATCCGGAAGAAATACGTGCATCGTTTATTGTGCTCACGTTGTCAGACGCTTTGTAACTGCTTTTTTGACAATAAAGTTTATTATTATTATAAGAAATGGATGACCCTGAAATTATGTTGTCAAAAAACTAAAAACACTATGAACGTGATAAAAGTATAATCAATTAATGATATCAGTTGCCCTCACATTATCTTATAATGATAATTTCACTTACTGCAATCAAATTGAGGTTCTTCCGAAAAAGTTCGGTATCACTTGTTATACCAGGCAAAGGGGAATCACCCTATTAATAAAGTCGAGAGGAAATTAAGAAGGTACGTCTTAAATCTATCGTGTAAAATACAAAAATGTAATACACTGCACGTCTTCTGAAGAATGTAGAAGAGATCAATTTCTTGCAATAAGACTTCTAAGTGCGAATTTGCAATTTTGCATGTTTTCGACATCTTATGATTCAGATATTGATCCTAGACGAAAATGTTAAATAAGTGAGTATATAAATTGGTACTGGGTTCGGTGCAGTCGCGCCCCATGGTCAAGAAATGTCTAAGAGGGTTTTAAGGGTCTCGCGGGAGGAAGGTGTCGAGTTGCGCACCAAGGTCAGCTCGTGCGTTATTTTCCTTCTCTTCGCAGACAATCGAGGGGTCTACGGCCATTCTTTATCACCCCAAAAGCTATAACAAGAGCATTATAACACATTTATTTAATTCATCTTTTTTCTTTCTAAAGTTAAAAAACTAAGATTTATATTAATTTAGAATACAACATTAGAAAGTTGCGGTATGAGATTTTTATTATGTTTCTGTCTGATAAACACTTTCGTGAACTTTAAAAAAATATTATCCGACTCCGTTAAAAGTGATATAATAGAGAATACTTCGCCTGATTACTTCTTCAATAAAACAATTTCATCATTTTCCAGACTATTTTGAGAAATGACTGTTTTTTTAATTTAAAACTTGTTATTCGCCTGATGAGGACTGTGCCCACAGTCGATACATTGTGTTCAAAACTATATTAAACAAAAAAAAAGTCTGAAAATGATGAAATTGTTTTGTTGATATTATTATAGTTCGTGAAACGGCAGCTCGTGGTATCTCGCCATCACAGAGGACATCGCTTAATGATTCCCTGCTCGTCATCTCTACTACAATTCAGTTATATTTAGATTAATTCTTATCTTTACGAACAGTAAATAAATTTAAAGATTTTTTAATGGATTCAATGATAACTGTAGATTGTCAGCTGTGCGGCTGTTTTCTTACGTTTCGTTGTTTTCCAATACAGATTTTCTGAGACATTCAAATTCTTAGTTTCATCAGCGAAAATTATTACTAATAGCCATAATAAATATACCAATAAAAAATAGAAAAGAATCGACGCAAGGTGGTGCAACGATTGTATGTTATGGGTTCATTAGCAAATTTACGTTAACAAAAAATTCATTAGAATATTTGTTTTTTCTGAAACATAAATTTGTTCGCAAAATTGTATGATTTAACGTTAAAAAAACAACGTAGTTTTTCCTTGCTGAAAAATGAAGTACCTACATAGAACATATTTTTTAAATGTCGAAACGTACATCTTACTTCAAGTAACTGAAACAAATTTCATAAGATATTCTAGATAATTGGTATTGATGTTTTGTTGTTACACAATAGTTTTAAAGATTATTTATTCACTGAGTCAAAATTAATTTCTCTCTTTCTTATAGCTCGTTTTGCTAATTTAGATACCGAATTTAAAAATCTTAGTTACGTTACTTCAGGTAACCAAATAAAAATAGAATTGCCTGATATTTCAAGTTTTTTAAATACTTTTTCAGACTGAATACATTTTCAATGAATTTCTTGTGAAGAAATTAAAATTAAAAAAAATAAGTTTAAATTAAAATCTGGCTCCTCCGTATTTTAGTGCCCAAAATTGTCTTTGAAATGAAAAATACACCGACATCAATTAATAGCATTATGAGGTAATACGATGCCAAATTGGAGCGATCACCTATATATAATTATACATCAAACAAAAGTTTTGGCATCGATAAGCAATTGCGATATAAAATAAATCTGCTTTGTGAAGAAATAACGGACGTATCAAATAGTTTGCCAAAATGTTGTACACTTACAAAATAAGTACGTAGACGTCATGTATCAATTAAATTACCAATGCGATTAAAATAATAAATTGTATTTTACACTTTGAAAGTATGTATTACTGCCAGTGTGTAGGCATAGATTAATCAATAAGTATTTTACGATTTATCGCAATGTGGTCGTGTTGGGATTATTTTTTAATGAAATTTAAAGCATATTCCAATGGATTGTTGATAACAGAAATAAGTAACAAATATTAAAAAATGGTATGACTTATTGAAATGACTCAGTGAGAGGCTATTGTCACCCAACCCTGACCTGCGCTGGCGGAGGAAAAGAATGAGGAAGGGTTAAGATGTGCAACTCGACAGGACCCTTCGAGCAACCAGCGTGTGCAACTCGACCGTTCCGATTGGTACTAATAAAAGTTTTAATGAGACAGATTTTTGATTATTACAAAAAGTCTTAAACACTACAGTTTTGTGTTCTACGAATAACTACGAGTATAACCAAAGGCAACTCTTCTCAGTTTTTATGATTTTAATAGATAATCCGAGTAATAATAAAAACAACATTCCGAAGTGCGCTGTACGTAAATTAGTTCGTCAGATACGTATATTTATTCCTTCTAACGTTGTTTGTTAAAAATTGTCGCATTACGCCTAAACTGTTCTTTTTTGTTCTAAACTAAAGTTATTGAAAGACCTATCATTTACCCCCCCCCCCTNTTTTGTTCTAAACTAAAGTTATTGAAAGACCTATCATTTGCCCCCCCCTTTAGTTTGCAAAGGATCGGTTGATATCATCCCTATTTTTAATATCAAAAAAGGCTGTTCTCCTGGTACTAAACAATTTAAGCTTCCGCTATTATTTATTATTTTATTTTATTCCTCTTGACGTGGTTGAGACTGTGAGGTATGCTCTTCTATCAAACAGTTTGACCTAGGAGAGGGAATTGGGAAGGTGAGATATTGGGTTGCCGGAGAACTTATAGTACATAGCGAACCGATATTTATAGGTTGTAGCACATTTGTAGGTGGGGGAAACCCCGGATGCGAATCTCACCTTGTTCGGCCGAGCAGGATTTGAACACACACTCTCTCGCTCAGCCAATGGGATCGTGGTAGGGAAAACGCAAACAGTAGACCACCGCTGTATTAGTTGTACGAATTTCTAATTTTGACAGCTTATTGTCTGGCATATTAAGCTAGTATAATAAAAACAAAAAAATATCCCATTATCAACAAGAGCTGAGTTGGAGTTTTATTAAAAAGATCACTGAGCCCTTGTGTTATTGATTGGTTAAGAGATTGGTTGTACGACATTCGATAGTTCATCAGTTTTATTTTTTGTAAGTACTACCTTAAACCGTTATGTGACATGAAAGTTGGGTGAGCCTAACAAAAATCTGACAGGTTATGTACACGAATTACCAGAAATGGTAATGTTTTGTGTGTTTTACCTGGGAAAAATATAAAAAATTCCATAAAATAAATGTACGTAGACTTCCCTTGTATCAATGAGAGATTAATTGTCGTACTTATTAAAAATTTCTTATATTTAGTTTAATTTATTAAAGCTGCGTATACATGTCATATTTAGTGAATGAAAATGTTTTTTGTGTAAATATAATAAATAATTTTATTTTTGATTGAATATCTAATTTTAGTTTTGATAGCATGCTAATAATGATATACTATATTTTGGAAAGAAAATCAGAAAGAGAGAGGATTAATTAAGTAGACTGACCTGAATTTCTTGATTGATTCACATATTGCAACATATAATATTGCCACCTTTCACTGCAATCTTTGAAGGATTTTGGGGGAGGGAATGAGGCATGATTTTGCCATTTTTTCCTCTGATTATTTAGACGAATTTTTTAAAAAGAATTTATCATATATTTAAGTCATGAAACATTTCATCACAATTTTCGGACCTATCTCTCCCCACCACTCCTCTGCTTGAAATGAATGTGAATGACCCCTAATTTAAGGTATTATGTGCGCGTTGACTGAAGTCAAGTTGCCAATTATTCACGACACTTAGAAATATTCACCAAAGGAGATCTTATTAATTAATAATTCATTCTACTGATTTTTTTATATATTGGATGAGAACAATTATTTTGTGATTTTAAAGCTTTATAATTAATTTAGACTGTCGTTTGATTCCCTTTTTGATAAGGATCGTATTGTCTTCAGTAACGTGATGCGGCTGCCAATTCCGTTAGAGCAGTATTTTCCATAGGTTTTGGTGAATTATTCGTGAAAATGCCCCGTAATATAAGCAAAATTCGTTACATTCCTATTTCCATTTTCGGTGTTTTAGTAGCATTTTGCCAAGTTAAGCCGGTACTTTTGCCAGAATATCAGAAAGACATGAGTCAGCGAAAGTTTCTCCATATAAGCCAATAGTCATTTAAAGCCAAATAATTTAAAATTTTGCGCCGTAAGGGAATGAAAATTCTTCGCCACTGGATAGAGAATTGTTCAAACTATGATTTAAAACATTTTTAGGGGCACTTAAGCCTAGTCACTCTGTCGCACACAATACCTTCAGATATCTTCATAATTTAGTTTTATTTCAAACATTTTGAATACAGCATCGTTCATGAGAAGAGAACATTTTCAGGATGATGTTAACCCTTGTACTTCTTTCCAACCCTTTTCAAAGGGTCACTTATAAGAACCAAGTGCTTTTGGTCTAAATTGCCTCGACAACTTCAGAAGCCCAGGAAACATAACTGCCCTCCAACCATCTATTACTGGGAGGTCCTCTATATGAAGAGCGCATTAAGCCTTTACTCAGCTGACAGGAGTTGACCTATAGGACCACCTAAAGGCATAACCTGGCGGCCTCAACCAGGTGCGACAGAGGACGGCCATAACCGGTGTCCTTGATGCTCTGGAGGAGAGGATGAGGAGATTATGAGGTCCCCTGAGGGCATCTGAAGAAAGAAAGAAAGAAAGAAGGAGAGAAGGAGAGAAGGAAAGAAGGAAGGAATGACACTTGAAAGGGCTTTTAGTGTAGAGCAGGAGTTGGAAAACTACGGGAACGTGGGTCTAGTACGGCCCGCCACAGTACGTTGCATTTTGGTCCAAATTCGATATCGGACAAAAATCGATATTCTCAAGCTTCAGCCATGAACATTAAAAGTTAGGTACTTGTAGGTTTCTGAGAAATAATGTTAAATCAAATCTGTCGTTCTCCAAAGTATCTTTTTAGACTCAATATGCTTCAAAATTCGAAGGACTTTTTTATTTTATATTATTTTAACTTTTGATTAATAAAATTTAATGTTTTTAAAGAAAACTACTTTTCAATTATATGTAATTCTTACGCATATACACTCCAAAGAAATAAAGAGAATATGAAATATTTATATAATAGGTTTTTGATTTATATCTTATATATTTACTAATTAATTGGAAAATTCTTTTTCCTATACTATAATTCAATTTTTCTGTTTTCTTCAATAATATTGAGCAATTTTATCGATTGTTTAGATCTCATTAACATATCAGACGTATTTCATTCAAAATTTATGTAGCACTGATAGTTTTTTTATGTGCTAACTTTATCTAAGAATTTGATTATTTCTAAGAAACTATATTGAACTATCCTGGCCCCGGTTCCCATCCTGGTCCGGGTTTTTCTCCGGTTTTCCTTCGGGTACAGGCGGATTTTTTATAAAGACTTGCTAGGCTCTTGTCTAGGGGCGGCATCAATTGATATAATTATTCGCGAATTTAGTGTTTCTTTAATAGTTACGAATTATCAACAATATATTCTGAATGATTTATTTTTTGATAATAATACGTACTTGTGAAATGACATTTTTGTGTTTTATTAAATACAATATTTGTTGGCATTATGTTAATACTATAACACGCGTCGAACTATTTTTTTTAATCGTTAGGAGTATGTTGAAATTTTCAATTCGCCTCTGCCTTAGGGTCCTTGATCGGAATTGATGGGATGGTCCTTTATTTGCTTCCGGAGATCATCCGTTCTTCCCCGTGGTCATACGCAGTTCGTAACTGCCTTTTTGACAATAAAGTTTATTATTTATTAACTGTGAGTTGAGCTTTGAACACGTACGCCATTTTCTCAATTTCCCTAAGCACTTTACAACCTTTTTGTCGTGGTGTCATTTTATCTCCTTTGGGAAACATTTCCCGACGTGTGTATCTTTGATTTTTTTTCTTCCAATAATGTAATCTATCGTCCCTGGAATTTTTCACTAGGAGGTCTCGGGCATTCTGTGCGGATTCTTAAAAGCTTGAACGTCCTGTGTAATCGCCCTTATGTCAATCATTATTTCTCAGTAATAATTGTGGGAAGAGCGTTGCATTTTTCATATTCCTTATTGTCTTTGTCTATTTTGTGAGGAAAGAGTGATCGAGGAAAGTGTGATGACAAATAGGTTGAGGCATAGTTTACGACTGAAAGATCGTGTCGTTGCCACACGGACTTGCTAACATGGACATGATGATGAACTATGGTGATGATAANCTTACCCATTGACGCATAGACTCTTATATCCTACGCAACCGGATTGGCCAGATTGCGTAGAATATTTTCACAGTATATTCAAAACTTCCATTCCGAGGTTGAATAATACTTTGTCATAACCACTCTTATAATATCTTATTGATACAAATGCAGTAACAATATAATTTAAATTATTATTTTAAAATGATACTTGATTGAACTTTTGATATTTTGTCGAGACATTTACGACTGAACAGATTTATTTTCCAAATATTTTCGGGTTCGGGATTGACTTCAGGTTCTAAAGTACACGGTGGGTAATTCCTTGTGCCTAAAGACACTTGACTCGGTGCAAAACGGTCCTTTTCAATTATTTTCTCGTGTCTTCGCTTTTCTACTCCCCTTATAAAGGGGCAAGGATTCTTTTAATTCTCCATAGGGTCTGCTTTTAGATTTGGGCGATATCAAGGGTGATACAGAGACGCCGAAAACTGTGTCATTTTCGATGACATGTGAGAGGCATCCAATTCCCTAGGATATATTGAGGCTAATTTCAGGGACACCCAAAACTATGACCTCAACACTGATATCTATCATTTACGATTAGTTTTACATTTCATCCCCATCTCACCACAACATGAGGGGTGTATCCTCCCTCATAAGAGGGGAATATTGTGGCATTGGGGGTGTCACTATTCTCTTCTGCGACTTGAAGAAAAGAATTCATCTCTAATATCGGTCATTTTCGATTCTTCTCTCTGTCATCCCATTCCAACCCCGTAACCTAGGGGTCCTGGGATGTGTTATATCTTTCCTGGAAACTTACCCATCAAGAACGTCTTTATTTATTTCACCGGCTCCGAAAACTGTGGTCTCAAATCATATATCGGATTCAAATGTTGTTTGCATGTCATCCTTGTCTTACCTCCACGGTAGTTACTGACCGATAGTGATGTGTATACCAAGTTCGTCTGAAATTGCTCCTGGCATTCCACAGTTATCGTGGGCCATACATATGAGTATAGATACAAGTAGGCCCTTCATACATGCATCCGACTTGTTGCATACGAATTTCGTTTATACACAAGAAAAATAGAATTCTTAATCAACCGGAAGTAAATGACGACACGTCGAAAACAAACCTGGAACCTCCTCTCGGATCCCTCTCAATGTACACTTGCCTTACATTAGCGTAAAATATTAATTTAATAAATATACAAATTATTACATAAATTATTTCAAATTGACCACGTACTTGGGACTGAGCGTGTTCAAGACAATCAGCTGTTGTTATAAACGATAATACGTTAATAACCCCATAAAACACAGAACTAGATTTATGGCGTTTGCTCATGGTTCTTTAGTGACAAGATTTTACGACATCCAGTTAAAATAATCCATGTGTAGGTGTAAAGTGAGTATTTACGGCGAACACGTGCTCGCATAGACTGTAGGAACCAGCCGACGTATTCCCATGAATAATCGCCTTAGATCTAAAAATAAGCGCTCGTCATAAAAACATTCCTTGTGAAACCAATCGTACGTTTATTGAAGTGTTTGCAAAACGTGTTCCTGCGTGGTTTGCATGTTTATTTGTCCTGTATGACCTTGGCATTTGGGAAGAAGAGTCAGCGATTGCCTCTGTTTCGCAGAGATTCTCCTCTTTGGCAAGGAGAGTTTGCGATGTGAAATATCGAAGTGTTGCAGGGTTACTCACTCCATTCATATTTGCGTCACTAGGATACCTGGAATGGTGAAATGACAAGTATCAGGGAATCATTCATAAAATTGGTGTACTCAGACATTGGTCGCCAACATTCGTGATTGGCCGGAAAGTATTGGTCGCAGAAAAATTAAATCATTAATTGCAATTTTTATCTCTTTTTTATCCCCATCTTGACCCGGGTTTGTTTTCGGTTTTCCTTCGAATAGTGGAGGACTTCCTATAGGCGAGAATGTCATTTAATAATTTTGTTATTATTAATCTCGAATTTAGATTGCACATGAAATCTACGATTCATGTTGGAATAATAAATTGATAACAGTACGTATTTGATTTTGTAAAAAATTTGANATCTACGATTCATGTTGGAATAATAAATTGATAACAGCACGTATTTGATTTTGTAAAAAAATTGAGTATTATATCCGTCTCTGCCTTAGGGCCCTTGATTGAAAGTGATGGGATGGTGTGTTGTTTGTTTCCGGAGAGTAACTTAGTTCATTATCCCCCAGGTGGTCATACTCAGTTAGCAACTGCTTTTTTGACAATAAAGTTTATAATAATAATTATTATTATTGTTGTTGTTGAAGAAATTAATTTGCTACGGCGCAAATATGATATTATTAAATTTCTTCGAACCAAATTTGAGAGACAGGAAACGAGATAAGAATTTTAAAAAATCCGATATAATTGATGATCAATTAAATATGAAATGCGTTTCACGTATTAAACGTGCAAACCGCTTAAGATTTTGTTTCATTAACTGAATGAGTGTGTTTAATTATATTAACATAATTGTTTTGTTATTATTTAAATGCATTTGATATTTTATTAAATGGAAGCATTTCATTTAATACATGAAATACGCGAATGTGTATTATCGAGAGTTGCTGTGTCCATAAATACACGTGGTGTTACTCACTCCATTCATATTTACGTCATTAGCATACTTGGAGTGGTGAAATAACAAAGAATACGGATTCATTCATAAAATTTGTGTCCTCAAAGTAATTTTTTTCCGATTGATGCGTATTTTCTCGTAGTGGGAATGTCACTAATGCCTTTGTCATTATTAATCACCGATTTTCACTGCATGTATTAAACACAATTTATTTTCTAATAATAATTTTGGATAGGTGTGTGGGTTTTTAAATAGCTTCTTTTATAAATATTGATTCGCTACTACCCTTGGATCTTTGATCGGAATTATTGAGATAATACCTGCCTAAGAGTAACTTACTTTATTACCTATGGTCAAGCGCAGTTTGCAACTACTTTTTGGGCAATAAAGTTTATTTATTTATTGAAATGTATGTATGTAAGTTGTTTAATTACTTAGAATCACTGATATTTCTGTATCGATACATCGAAGAAAAGTCGATACAAATTTCACAAATCTGAATATTTAATTAACCAACCAAGATGAAAATCCACTGGAAGTGTATCAAAGTTAATGTATGAACGTTCAGAATCGTACCTCAATCCAATGAGACAGTCGTGTGGAGTTCGTATAAAAAACAAATTCGCCGCTTTCTCTCATTTGCACTGTGATGCATTTGGTGCAATTTTATATTAAACACATGCATCAATAAATATCTCTTTCGAAGATAAGGTTTCCACTAATTACTGTGTAGTAATTATTCCGTGTAAATCGGATAATAATAAATTCTTATTTGGACTATTCCCAAAACATGAGTCAGTGAAAGCAAACATCTCAATTATATTCCAAACGAATAAAGATATAGAAATGTATAATTTCCTACGGTAAGTTGTGATATATAGCTAATCATATAAAGTTGATTGTAAGTTTTCTAGCTGCAAAGATACTGAGACTTTATCTATATCCCTACTTATTGATTTCAAAACCCTACGAAATATTATTTCATTTTAAAGAGGTTTATTATTGTATGTATTTCTTCCGTGTACCTACACGAGGAGAATGTACGTGATAATTTTTGATTAGTAGAAAATGGCGGCGAGCCGGGAATCGAATCCGGGATTCCTGTATTAATCGTGGGGGTGTTACCCACTACACTACCCTTTCGCCTCCACTATTGTACAGCAGAATTTTCACCCCATTTCACGGGGGTTAGGTATGTTTGGATATGATGTAATGGTTAACACCCCGCAATCAATGGAGAAGTCCAGGGTTCGATTCCCGGCTCGTCGCCATTTTCATCTGATCGAATGTTATCACATATCTTCTCCTCGTGTAGGTACACGGAAGAAATACATACAATAATAAACCTCTTTAAAATGAAATAATATTTCGTAGGGTTTAGAAAGCTATTGCAAGTTTTCAGTTGCTTTTGGGGTTAAATTTCCCTTATACCATCCACCGTACATCCAGACTTGGGTATATGAACAAAAAACTTTCACTGGCAACTGGTCGTGTAAACGTGATCATCCTCAGACTTTGAGTAGAACTGTGGGGAATTCCCTTTTATCTCTATTTTCTCTTCCTTCTACTTATGACAGATTGTTTCCTCCTTTTCTCTTTCCTCTCAATTTTTCTCGTGTCTGAAGAGCAATTTTTTCTCTCTAACAGTTCTCGTGACACCCACGTGACGTCACTTTATTGAGTTCCCTCCTAGTCACGTGTACGATTGATGTCTTTTTTTGTCTTTCGTGTCATTTACACTACACGTGTCCACTCGTTTTCCTGGCACAATCGTATCAATTTTCTCCATCTCTTCTTTCTAAAACATGTTTCGATGTTTGCTCTCTCTCTCTCTCTCTCTTATAGTACCTATTCTTATGGAGTATACACTTTGTTTTCCCTTCATTATTTCATTTTTACCTTTGATTATTTCATCTCGTTCAATATATGTCTGTATTGAAGCAATAATTACCGATAATAATGTTTTCTTTTCAGGCGTGTCACTATTATTTTTTTATTCTTAAAATATTTATACAAAATTGGAAAAATGAATAAAGATTCCTATCCAAACACATAAATTTGTTTCTTCGCATGATTTGAAATGCGTAAGAAAGAGAAAAACGTTTATGTTATGCTGCAGAGAAGAAATGCATCTATTGTCATTATTCTCGTGTAATATCCCTATTTAAAACAATCTTTTAAATTGACAATTTTTTTATAAACACTTATGACGTTTCGACAGCTGCTTTCTCTCATCGTCAGGTGAATTCGTTGACTTATATACTACAATCACCTGATGACAGGAAGCAGTTTTCGAAACGTCGTCAGCGTTTCTAAAAATTTTGTCAACTTAAAAGATCGTTGAAATTATTGAAACAAAATACATGAGTGTCCTTAAGATCTCTGTGTTAGTTATAATCAATGACGTGTCATTGCACTTGTCATTCAGTCTGTCATTTCTAAGTCAACATAGTAATACTCAAATTGAAACAGAATTATTACTATTATTATTGAAATATAGTTATTAAACACGGGCTTTGCTCCGGTTTTCCTTCGGGTAGAGGAGGATTTCTTGTTCAGGTTCTGCAGGTTTTGTCTAGGGGCGTGTTTACTGTAACAATAAATCGTGAATTTAGTATTATTTCACTTCTTATGATTTTTAAACACTATACTCAGGATAATATATAGGTCGATAGTAACTTGTACATGTAAAATACATTTTTTGTGTTAAATTAAAAACATGTTGATATTCTATTAGTATTATAACTCGTAGATAAATTTTTATCTTATCTAGGAATTTTTACTTAAATTTTTGAATCCGCCTCTGCCTTAGGGCCCTTGATCGGAATTGATGGGATGGTCCCTTGCTTGCTTCCGGAGACTAAAATACTTTACTGTCCTCCACGTGGTCATACGCAGTTTTTACTGCTTTTTTGAATAAAATTTATTTACGCAGTTTTTACTGCTTTTTTGACAATTAATTTATAGGCCAATGACGTATATCTCGTGACTTCAGTCGTATCCGGTTTTGAATGTTTTGCGTAAGTAACCGTTCTTGAATCCCCTTTGATGTCTATTGGATATGTGTGTCGTATTCAGTATACGGATCATACAAGAAAGCTTAATTTCATTGTCAATCACATCATGCATGAAAACTAGTATGTAGAAAGTGTCAACAATGAAACGCAACGTTAGAAAACCAGAAAAATTATGAAGGACGGCTATGAAGAATGTTCTCCGAGAACCTAAACATTGCGAATTGAAAGCAATTTTCGTAATATTTATTTACCTAATCTTTCTAATATTTCAGTACTAAAGTCCATCATTAACTTTCTTCCATGTTCACTCAACCATAAATATTGTTCGTTTGTTTACGGGTTTTGTAGGTTTTCGTTTATCGTTTTCAAAAATTTTAATGTTCCTTTTATATTGTAGTACAGTAGTATGCAATATTGCAGCAACCAGCTTAGATTTCAATAGTGTCTCACGGATGCAATCAGCTAAACGTTTAGAAGCATGAATGCAACCCTCATAACTCACCCCTGTCATGTACTCCTTTATTCACCGTTAGCCCGGAACATAAGTTAAAAAAAAAGACTGAAAATCCAAAGTGAATTAAGCAGCGATTTTATTGCGGAAATATCTTGGGGACAATGATAAAAAATGGCCTCCCACCTTCAGTTTCATCAAAAAGTGCTCGCGCCATATTTTTATTTAAACAAAAAAATCCAAAAGTAGTTTTTCCAATATATTAGAAAAACTATTGGCGTAGAGAAAAGCAAAGCGCCGACTATTTGTGTGCAATGAAAATACCTACAATTTGAGACTTTTTAAATTGAAATCTGTCAATAAAAATAGTTATTGCAATAAAACATTATAATTGGCTATTTTTGTTATTGTAATAATTTTGCAAATATTATTACAAATAAGTTCAACATCGTGAAATTTTTTAATGCCTGAAAAGTGTGCAAAAGATGAGCGCTTTAAGTACAAAAGTTTTTGCATAATCCTATTTATTTATCCCGTCATGTGTGAAAACCGCTATTTTTTCAAGGCTGTACAGCCTCCAATTGTTTATAGAAAATGTTTGGTCTTTTTTCATTGCGCACAAATCTTCTGTTCTTTACTTCTGTGCATTACGACCAATAATTTTTTAAATATATTTGAAAAACTACTTTTCCAGTTTTCTTGCTTAAATACAACTATGGTGCGAGCAATTATGAAACTAATGATGGGAGACTTTTTCCATCATTGTACTCAAGATATTTCCGCAATAAAATAGTGACTTAATTCACTTTCGATTTCAAAATTACATATGGTCTGGGCTGTAGCTGTTGCCGTGGAGACAAATTACTCATGAGTAATACCATCTGATTTATTTCACGAACCCATGTCCGTGGTTGCTAGAAGATAAGGTATTAAAAAGAATACCTAGAGAGAGCCAAAATTAGAAGATAAACATGAATTGGATGAGTTCCAATAAGCCACAGTGCATAGAGCGGAAAGTGCGTGGTATGCACGGTAATGTAAATGATTAATCGCAGAGGATATATANACATAACTTAAAACAACTCTGAGCCGTATAAACAATTTTTGATGAGAATTCTGTCACCCCCTTCTAAAAGAAATGTATATCAGGTTTCAATTTTAAAATTCAATTTTCTATTTGATGACACATTATAATGACTTTTTGTTCATTACCCTCCCTTTACGCGGGATTAACAACAAATATTTAAATTTGTTCGATGACATGAATTTTTATAAGAATTTGTATTTATTAAATTCCTTTTTAGTTATAATTATGAAGGATATCTCAAAATCAAAGAACAAGCATTTCTAATCATTTACCTTTGTTGAATACGTAGACGAAGCAAATAGAGAAGTGAAAATTTTCTTCTCAATAAACGGTGAGTTTTTTAATATAAAAGATTATTTGGAACACTTAGGGAAGAATGTGTCAAATTAGATTTTATTAAATCCGAGAAAGGTGTTCCGTCTTCACGTTTTTGCGTGGTGTCATTCGAGCCAGAAGCGTTGGGAACCCAATGTTAAAATCTGTCTTCTCACTTAACATCAAAAAACTACGAAGAAATTTAATCAGTTTTTTATTGCAGTAGAAAAAAAATCATAAAGTTCGTAACATTCTCGAGATATCTGGGAGTAATTTTTTAATTAATTGATTCCCAACTTTGCCGACAGAGCGCTCCCTTGTCGTAGGGGAAGTCCCCTCGGTTCCTGGAGCTGCCGCGTGGCCGACCGGGACGTTCGTTAGAGACGATAGCAATAAATCCCCTGCAGAGAGACCACCCCCATGGCGACGGCGAGAGGGCGGGGCGCATCCGGCCGCCCGGAGGCAGACCACCCTGCACCCCCACCCCCACCCCTGGAGGCGGGCTCCTGTGAAGTCGCGCCACATTGGCATTTATTCATTCGAAGAAAGAAGCCTCGTTATGGCTGTGATTCTCCCATAAACGGAAGCCCCTCCCCTCCTCCCCCGGGGGGTGGGAGGGGGTGTGTGAAAAAAAAACGAAGTCACAAAGCGGCATTCATCAAGCGTGAGAGCGTTGGGAATATTGCCAAAAATAGAAACACCTGCCAGAGGCAAGAGCGACGATTCATCAACCCTCCGTCGAAATACGATCCTCTCATAGAAATCGACAATGTGGTTTTGTTTATTGGTTTCCTGCTCGTGTCATGGTAATATGACATTCCCGAAACGTCATCCTTGTCATATATTTACGAACAATGCTTACTTACAAATGGGTAATCCATATGAAAATCAATATTCCCTTATGAACACTGTATGTATAAATTCTCTAGACTATGGCTAATGGGTGTCAGTCTCATTAATACTATTGTTGTTAATAATATCAAATTTTGTATTATTTTAAGTATGCATTTGTTGCAGTAATTTTAAGTATTATATTACATATAAATTTTTTGATCTGTAGATTATTATTTCAAGTAATTAAGTATATTTTTTAGGGAGGAGCATGCCACGGTTTTGCCTTTTACATAAATGATACATCCACCACTACCTGAGGGTCGTTGATCGGAACTGATGGATTGTCCCTTGATTGCGTCCATTGAGTAAATTATGTTATTATCTTTCACTTAGTATTACGCAGTTCTAACTGCTTTCTTGACACTACAATTTAATATTATTATTAATTATACATATGTTTATTCATTTTAATGAAGATAATATTTTTTACTTTCTTAAAAACTGTGAACTACGGTAGGAACGAGGTTGATTATGTCGAACTTCGGTTCCCAGTTTCTGAATATAAACATTTATGTCGATGAAGATGGAAAACAGTATAATTTCATCTTAACTATGTTTCTTTGGTATTACATTAGACCAGGAGGTTTGTGCCTTCGCTAATAGTTTGTTTCCATAATTCAAATCCATTTTGCATCTTGGGCTGGTCTTCCTTTTATACGTTTAAGTATAAAATTCTTGTAGAACCTTTTCTACCAAAATATTTTTGCTGTTTCCGAAATGAGAAATATGGTTGAAGAAGTCAGGGAGTATTCATATTAAAATATCTTAAGATTTTTTCATTGGGTTTAACTTCTGAACTGCCAATATGCGTTACATTTCCTAAAATACATAACTGAACTATAGTACTCTTATAAAATCTACTCCAAACTACAAGAAAATCTGCTAAAATTTAGCAGTGTACAACGATATCGTGTAATTTTGTTTTATTTAATCGTATATTTTTTGTCATGTTCTTTGTAATTATGATTGAAGCGCAGACCTGGTTACCTTACCCACTTTCGCTAGTAACAACTGAATTCAATGCAGTTTCGCTCATACGTCATAAGTTATAATAAATCGATATAAGGGTTATATCGGTGTTGACTGAAGTCAAGTTGCCAACTATTCACAAACTTGGAAATATTCGCCGAAATAGTTCTTGTTAATTAATTATTCATTCTACTGATTTTTACTATTGTATGAGGACAATTATTTAGTGATTTTGAAACTTGATAATAAATTTAGATTGTCCTTTGACTCATTCTTTGACAAGGGTCACATAGTCTTCAGCCACTGCCGCTGCCATTTCCGTTACAACAGTATGTACCATAGTTTTTGGTGAATTATTCCCGTGATGTATATTAAAGTCATTGCGTTCCTATTTCTGTCATATTTTTGTAGCTTTTATTTCGCTATGTTAAGCCGATACTTGTGTCAGAATATAAAAAAAACATAAGGGTGTGAAAGTTGATTAATATAAGCCCATAGTAACTTAAACTGTGATTATTACAAATTTGGCAAAAATTCATAGTTCAAACTACCATTTGAAACCTAGTCACTCTGACGGATGTAATACCTTAATTTTCAACAAAAATTAAATCCTTAGCTCTACTATACAATACCCCAGAATCTGATTGACTCCAATCCGAACGAGGTAAGAAGATAAAGCGTGGCTATATATTACACCCCACAACAGATCGGACAGTCACCACATTCAAACGAATCCTTTATGTGGGGCCTTAATGTGATTCATTTAAGCAAACGCATCCGAGACTTTCTGAATGGAGCACGTGGTACATATCTTGAGGCAAGCTGTCCTCCTCCCCCTGAGGGTGCGGCTGCCGGGTCAACCGCCCCCCCCCGCCCGCCCGCCGTCGGAGGGGGAATGTGAACCCCCCTCTCTGTCCGTGTTCATAGAACCCCTCAGTCAAGGTCATGTGACAAGCACTTTACATGGAAGTCTCTAACAGCAGTTGCTTAGAGTTTTCACTCTTCGGGATGTAATCTGCCTGGACGCCTGGAACGGAAGTGACAGTCAGTTGTTAAGTTCCGGCGCGATAATTGGACAACTTTTTCCGTGTGTAGGATTTTGTTTGTTTCCTATTAACTGAGTTCTCTGGTGTGTAAGAAATAATTTGTCGAGGGGATTACGGAAGATGAGTTTGCAAAACTTCCTCGAGACAATCCGTAACAATTAAACTTTTAACGAAAAGTATTTTTCTTGCTAATCCCAATTTTTTAAGTTCTGCTAATAGAACCAGAGTGGAAGTAGTCGCAGGGGAAAGTAGAGAAATCATTCTGAAGCATAATTGTATTAACTCCTTCACACAAATACTGTGATCAGAATTTGGCATTCCTGGTAATAATTGAAACTCGTTCATGTATATTCCCCGAAAAAACTCGCGTCATTATTTTACTATCTTTTCCTATTTAATGAAATTTTACGCTGAAGTTCAGTTAAAAAATCCCTTTTTAAGGCGATACATATTTCGGAGAGTCCGGCCATATGCGAGGATGGTCTCTTTCGGACACAAACTATTTGCAGCTACTTACGGTCCGCTTTTATCATTCGGCGAATGTCCAAATATTTCATCCAAGTTTTCGTAATTTTTGCCAAAAAAGTATTATTTTGAAAAAGAAGAGAAGGAGCGCAAAAGTTGAAAATTTTCGTTATACCGAAAAGGAATTGACTAGTTTGTTGACAAACCTCAGATTCCGGTTAAGCACCCAAAAATCATATCTCCATCAAAACGTCTATCCATCTAAATACTTTACGAAAATGATGTAGCAAGACAAAACAGCACAACAGAATATGAATATGGGTATGAATTTAGTATGAATGTGAATTTCTTTCTTTTCAAAAATGTGTACAATAAACTTAGAAGATATGAATTTGTATATAAGTTTGCCGCAATTGTCAGTATTCGTGGCGAATTGAAACAAAAAACGTGTATTTTATGAAAATAATATCAGAGTCGAGCGCAGTCTTTTCGAGAATAAAGGAAAGAGAAAAAACAGTCGCGCTCCGTGACGTTGGAATTAATTAAGGAACTGAAAAGCTACAAAATAACATCGAGCAGAACAATTTTTCTTAATAATAAAATAAATTTAATAATAACTGTTACTTTTAACTCGAAATTATCCAAATAGTTACTTGCAAATTAAGATTACAATTGAAACTATCAGCTACCCGTAATTGATGGTTATAAAAGGAACATTAAAATAATTTTACATTTAATTAACTTTGCACCGCCGTCAGTTTACGTCAGTTTTCCATTGCACTTATTTTACATCTAAAGCGGCTTTGAAGCGTATGAGGTACAAATAAGAAATACATGCGCACAGTTGGTATTATATATTGCACACAAATACAATAACTTCGAGACTTAATATAATAATACACTGAAAATAATTAATACTAGGAAACTATGGAAGTTGGGAGGTTAATATCATTGATTTTACTGAACCAGATATTAAACTTTATACAGAATAATTTGAAGATGTTAATTTATTTTATATTTCATGACAAAAGGTTATAACATTTGGGACCTAAAAAAGACTAATGTATTGGAAGAGAAAATATTTATTTACCCACAGAATAAGTACCATTATTGAGATCCTCACCCCTGAGTCATTTACTTGATGGAATGCTTCAAGATGAAAGCAGAACTCACTATCTGCAGATACGAAGCTACAGATGACTCCAGAAAGGACGACGCAAAAATACTTGAATTTGGAAAATCTGTGAGAAACGAGAAGAGAGCGATAAGATGACGTCCTGCTTGAAAACGTTGCTCGCATTCACATATTGGACTAAACTGAATTAAGATGACTGAAACGGCAGATTGTTAGGTTGAAAT
The DNA here is from genome assembly GCA_002313205.1 of Laupala kohalensis. NCBI lineage: Eukaryota > Metazoa > Arthropoda > Insecta > Orthoptera > Trigonidiidae > Laupala > Laupala kohalensis. The sequence goes on from NNCF01129439.1 coordinate 121,743, forward strand.
GTCAGTATATATTGTAGGATCTGTAAATATTCTAAACCATCACGAAAATTATTCAATGAGATTCGCCAAAACCATACTCGATTATCATTTTGACAGTCCGAAGCATGTGTGAAGTATGATGAGAATTAGCCGTTAATATATATGATTATTAAAGATTTCTTTCAAACTCCAAAATATCCTGAAATATATTTATGAAAAAAATTACTCTGTTTTTAATTTTATTAATTTCGATCTTTATCACAAAAACAGTGCGTAAAGTTGGGCATATTTCTATTATTTTCCTTTACACAAATTGAGTATCTCTCCTATTTTTCACACGTATTCTTGGAACAATTCGTATTTCACTTAAATTTCGATTTATTTCGAAATCAAATTGTTTTAGGGCTCGTAAATATTCTGTCCGCTCCTGGACCATAAATCGCACTCCTATATCACTTGATTTGTGTTCTCTCCGTGTTTCTGACACTGTCGTATCTCTTCTTCTGTTATTCTAAATCGTGCGAGATACAACAATCTCTATACCTGCTTCCGAAATTTATCATCATGACATTGCCTGTATTATCTCCATATCAATTATCCCCTCACTCCACATAACCGCGCGGTGGCCAGTTTCTACAGCCGGTTATACGATGCTCATAAAGAGCGAGGAGACAGCTATATTGTTGTAGGGAACAACTTCAATTTGTGGATGGACCTTGTGTTCGCTCCTCTGCAAGGACGCAGTCGAGTGTCGCAACACATTGTCCACGAAACTTCGTCTGGAAGATTATTCTTTGCTTCAAATCATGCCGAGTTATGGGTAAAAACTTCCCAAAACGGGGGAAAATTTCTGATTTTGTAAACGAATACGTATTTCTTTAATATCTGAACTATTATAATATAACTGAATTAGCAATTTACGGAAAAAAATTGTGTAAGTATAGAAACCAAGCGATATAGGTTAGGTTATAAATTTTGTTTTAGTTTTATAAAGCTCAATTGTTTTCTTTAAAAAGACAAAGAAAAAGTGTTCGTCCGAAAATACAATTTTTGTAATATTTTGCTGATATTATAACTATTCGTGTTCATATGTTAGGGAGACGCAAGCCATTTTCGTTCTTTGTGTCGCAGAAATAAATCCTCCACTGTCTTTGGGTTCTTGATAGGAATTGATGGGATGGTCCCTAGTTTTCTTCGAAGATTTAATTAGTGTATTATTATCCATGTGGTCATACGCAGTTTAAATAGAGTAACATGTTGAAGACCGCCCCAGTAAAGAGGACCGTGCCAAAAATAGCCCAGTTTTATTGTCGCTATAGTGCACACTGAGAAACTTATATGAGAAAGTATGTCCAATGGTTTTGCACTACTATAAATTATCGTAATTATTTACCATTACTTCTAAGTTTTTTAGCGGAATGTTATTCGAAAATGCTACACGAATCAATGAAACAAATTATCAAGATGATGTCTCAAGTTTTGTACTTCTGTCTCATTATTACTTTCTCAAACGTGGATTCAAAGTGTTTGGCAGATCCCCTGCTCATGCCGAAACCGAAAGTTTCGCTATGCTCTACTCTCTCTGGATAGCATCCCTCCGTTAAGGGGCTAGTGAACGCCACTTTGCAACGCCGCTTTGTGACGTCGCACACTAGGGCATATCGAGGCACAACCTGACCGAAAGGATTTTATCCCGTGAATTATAGCAAAAAATAATTTTTATGTATGTAAACAAATGTTATGGCCATTATTCTTGTTAAAAATTATATCAAGATTCTTTTCGATTGTTGATATATATTTTGATATATAACATCTCGAATCAAAGATACATAAATGTTAACACGACATTTATTTCTATACATATAAAGTTCACTAGTCCCGTGTATCGCGTGCCCGTTTAGGAAGTGTATCAAGAACACTTTGACGTTAGAAAAATCAAGCAAAATGAGAAAAGAAATCGGCATAGATTTACATCTGCATAACTTGCTATTTATTATATGAGAAAAATATATTTTTGTGTTGTTCCTTGATACATTCTGGTTGAAAAATATTTTGATATCTCCCCTTGCCTTGAATTTGTGTGCAGTTTCCCCCCTAGGGAATTACTCTCTGCCATGAAACGCCAACAAGAAATGTCATAACTCCTTGTACGGGTAGGGAGGAATGAGATTAACACTTGGCACTTGCACTCAACTATAGATAATTTAAAGGTTACTCTTGAATAGACATTTACAAGCAAAACATTGTCGTAACCTTATATTATTTTTAGAGTTTTTACTTAAGTTCACTAAATACATACTACTGATCATATATATTATGTAATGATTAAGTAAAATTTAAGTGACTACATAGAAAATGAACTTCTCTGTGCGGAATGACGGGACGAAAATAATTAATATAAACTCTAATAACAGAAAAGAAAAATTAAGCTCAACAATTTTTTATTATTTTTTATTTACTATTTTCGAGAGTATTGGCAAGAGCGGTTTTCCATTAATATTAAGTAAATTGAGTTAAAACCATTTTGTTTCGTGTGGAATATTGATGTGATATATCTTCATTGATAGTGAAATACAAATTAAGAATATTTAAGATTATAGTATGTATTGTGTTATTTAAGTACTACTTCTTCCCCAACATCATTTCCCAGTCTTTTAACATTAAATCTACCTAATTAATCAACCCGATTACGAATCACGCTGCTTCTACTCTTTATGACGTTGCGAATGCTGACCTACACGCAGGAGATTCAGAACATTTTTTTTGTTTGACCATTTATGATACACACACACAAAAAAAAAACAATTTTGATGTGAGAAGTGACTGACTGACTTCAGTTTATAACAAGAGAAAAAGTTTCAAAATTTGAAGAAGAAAAAAGGTAAGAGAAATGTGCGCGGTTTGAAAGTCGATTCTGAACGACGGAAGTTTCTTTTTCTGGTCTGTAGATTATGTAACCATATAACTTCCAATAATAGAAGTGATGGCACTGAGGTGAAATATCGTCATGTACATTAAAAGTTCAAGAAATTTTAGTTCTTTTTACTAATCTGGACGGAGTTAATCACACACATGAAGTATCGTACTGTAGAGCATTAAAAGATGTTCCGGTAATTTCCTATTTTTTCATCTTTGACTTTCCTAAGATAACAGCATTTTAAAATTACATCAAGAAAAGAAGATACTTGACTCATTTATTTAAAAAGTTTGTTGCTTGAGTCCTGACAGTTGATAGTGTTTGGCGGAATAATGAATATTTGAAGGGAAATTTGAGTCTGCTACGTCATGCTCCATTGTAAATCATCATCCGAGTGAAGATTCACCAAGAAACCGAGTGAAACTTGCCTACACCGAGTTATAATTATACTAATTTCTATATTTTACTATATGTTTATACATAATTTATTATTATTGTTTTTATCCCACGCTCGGCACTAAACTGCCATCCTTCGTGAGGTTTTTCTGGATGTACTCAATCGATTAAGGTGTTACACCGAGATAGTACGTAGTTTTGCTTCCCAGCGTTAAATGTCAATATGATCCTCCCAATTCTCATACTGAATTGAAAATGAAAATTTTTAAAATGGAAGAGCATGCCTTAAGGTCTGAGTCTCGCCAGAATAAAGACACTTTATTATTATTATTATTATTTTGATGTAGTGTTGTTTACTTCACAGCTCTAAAGGTGTTCTAGCTGGTTCAAATATCTAACCCCAGATTGCTACCCCAGTGCTCTAAAGGATTAGATGCACTTTCTTACAATGTGACCTGTGCCAAAAAGAGCGATTCTTGGTTTGCCTGGTATGGAATCTAAATGCTTTTTTAAATGTACAGATAGCGCACCAAGGGAATCTACAACGACAGGGATAATCTTCGTTTTAACTCCCCACATCCTACTAATTTCGACTGCAAAATCTTTGCATTTCAGCAACTTCTCTGCTTCTTTCTTCTCTAAATTTGTATCAGTTTGTACTTCTACGTCAATTAGCAATCAGGTTCCGTTTTTCAGGTCCTTAATTACAATATCCGGTTTATTGGCAGGGATGCATCTGTCGGTGTGGATTTGTGGATTGAAAAGTATTGTGATTTCCTCTGTGGCTGATACTTCCCTCGACTGATGTTTACACCAAACTTCTGACGTTGGCAAACTTAGATTTCTGCACCTCTACCAGAGAATGTAATTACAAACTTTGTCACGTCTTTTCATGTATTCGTGCATTGGTAGCTGAGGGCATCCAGAAACTATGTGGTCATAGTTTTTTTCAATAGATCTTTCTGTTATCTCTGGCTTCAGTCAGAATAGCTAGATCACTCCGTAATTTGCTGATCTTATTCTAAACGTCCATGGTGGTTCTCTCTGAATATTTTTCTTATTACCATTTTGTTCTCTGATTTTATTGGGGAATATGCACTTATTGATGTAATTTGCACATCCATACATTACTTGATTAATGGTGGTCATGTCCATTTCCTCATCGGATGAAAATGTTTCTCCTAGAGTTTTGTGTACAGGTCCTTCACTTTCTTTATTTCAGTCAGTTTTTTAATGCATTTCTTTTGTCGGTTTCACCGATTTCACTCTCTCTATTGTCTGAAGAAGGTCTCTTTTTAATGATTCATATGAAACATCATCTACATCATCTGTACCTAAATTTTCGTCCATTCGTTCTTCTGTTTCTATTTCCTTTGTCAAATAAGATGTTCCCGAAAATTCATTTGGACCTCTTTTAGTTGCGACTGACTTAACTTATTGTTGTTTAAAATAAAGCGTCTTTGGTTTGCAAGTTTTTTGGGTTCCATATTAAATTTAATTTCCGGATTACGTTGTCTCTATAGTACATAGACACTTTTCGCGAAAGCGTTGCCTTCGATCTCTCTGTAGTAGTAGCACTACATTATTTCTCTATATTCTTCTAGAAACCAAACATTTCTTCTTTGCGTGTTATTACGTTCAGTAGAGGTCTCTCCTACTGGTTCTAAACTCTGTGGGTTGCCCCGGTGAAACAGGCCACTAGAGACTCTTCGTTGAGAGAGGGGGCTGCATAGTTTACGAGAGTAGCTCGCCTTATCAGCACCATGCCGTGGATTTGGGTTGACTTACCTATTCCATTGCTGTCCCACGAGTAGCTGGGGTATCTCGTCAACTGTCAGCGTTACCATAGTAAGGCTTCTACACAACCGGAGGGCGCCAGGTATCCAGAGGGCACTCGTTCGAGACTTCTTACTTTCCGCCGCATCTGTTGATGCTGTCCATCGGCACGGTGGCTCGCACTTTGGACAGAGGGATTTTTTTCTAGGTTGACTTCTGTAGATCCGTCGTGTTCTGTAAATGCAGGGCTATCTCAGGCAGGATGTGGTTCTTCACCACGCACGGACGGTCTTGGGCAAGGAGAGGCTAAATGACGCCTAGCATCTGTATTACGCTTCACTTGCCCTTGGGGGTGGTGAGGACCAGTGTCAGAAGAAGCTAGCCCCATTCTGTGAAAGGTGCTACCTCTCCCAACACCCTTAGCCCCTTATTATATTTATTATTATTATTACACCTAACAGACGGAAGAAAGTAGTAGGCCTATTTGTCATCATATCCAGGTCAATAAAATAATCGTGCTAAATAAAATAAACGTTCTTATTATCATACAGAATTTCCTAGTAATGATTAATGAATTAAGAAAACGTACCCATACACATACATTATTACTGTTTGAGACGAATGCTTTCATTGGTGGAGAGGAAATATTGACACATGGCATAAGTAGGCTTATGAATAGGATTCCTTAAGCAAACATTTTCTTAGGTTACCTCAAAACCAAATCCGGAAACAGGATGCTTGTAAACAATAGAGGAATCCCTTTGCCTGAGGGTTCCTCAACACTGTCTTTTCAAAACCATCCCTTTGCCTCTCTTCTCCCTCTTTCTCTCCCTTAAAGCCATCATATCTCCCTTCAAAACCTCCCCTAGCGCCCCTACTCAGCGTAATGTCAATATTTCGCCTGCCCCACTACTCATCACTTCCTTCAACAACACCCTCCACCGTGGATGCTATCTTCTGTAAAAAGGAAGCTATCATTGCCATGATCATCTCCTTACAGTCTTAGAACCCATGAACTAAATAGTTATTCCTTCAAAAATGTTTCCTGTGCTGGGTAGGTTGGAGAAGGAAAGTTATGTCTGTCACATGGAGTTCTGGAACAAACTCCTTCAGGACAACTCATAATATGCTAACGCAAAAGTGCAGACAAAAATTCTGATATTATTACCATATGCTTTCTTTCCTGTAATTTTTATATTATCATCAGTGCAACTCTTCAATTTTATATACCGTCAACGAAAGAGCATAATTGATTTGAATTTAGGAATTTCAGACTATGTGCCTATTTCCTTCCAACCATATGCGTTGGTTTAGGAAATTTTGGAGAGGGGTTGAGTTTGTGGAGAATGTAAGGTACTAGATCTACATTTGTCTGGAGTGAATGCGGAAAACCAGATTCAGATGAACCTCCTCCGGACCAGCAAAGCGCGAACTCGCTTACTCTGGATTAGAAAGGAATGGAAATCTGTACCACTGTACAACAGCAGTAGGAATGAAGAAAATATATTCAGTGATCTGGTCACAAAGGTTAACCTTACTTCATTGTCTTTTTCGCTTAGTAGAAAATATACTACGTGATATCTTTCAACACTATGTTGAAGGTGATAACACATCCACAATGACCTTCTTGTTTGAGAGAAGACTAGGAAGGAGCGTTACCTTAGGGAAGGCAAAACTGTCCGAGAGAGAATGTAATAACTGGTAGATTTGTACTTTCCATTTCATACCGCATGTTCAGCGCTAAAACGTTGATACGATTCTTACGAAATGTCGGTAGCTCTGACAATTCATTAACTTCATCATCGTGTACTTTAATACGCCAAATTTGTCCCAAAACATTCGCGCTCCTTTTCCTGCGTAACTGGACGAAGAAATTCACACATATGAAGCGTTAAAACATGTGTACCTGTTATTTCATCTATCACCTCTTCCCTTCCGAAACGACAGCTTCATTTGAAAAGGATGTTATTTGATCATTTGAGACAAAGGACACTTCTGACGCATCTGAGTAACAAACAATATTTATAAAGAATTGTATTAATGCTCCATTGTGCACTCTCATATACTATTCATAACTATTCCAACGTCCCACAGACTTGTTAATGCTACATATGAAACCGAGTTAAACTCACCTACAACTAGTATCTTCAAAATTATCCAGATGAACAAAATAGACTTTCTTAATTTAAACATTCATATAACGTGCAGGAAATAGTTACATTAAATTTTCAGTGCGATTTAATCACAAGGCTTTAAGCATGTTTACTTTATTTTCTTCGCAAATAATAATTATAATTTATATTGTGTGAAATTAATCATATGGTAACTTTTCGGCCAGGTGAAAATGGCGACCGACCGGGACTCGAACCCGGGTCTCTTGCTTTGATCGCAAGGGTGTTAACCGCTACACC
>NNCF01129439.1:143032-161704 GCA_002313205.1 Laupala kohalensis
ACTCCAATACGAAAATTTCATGTTTTGAATTGATTTTGCTAGACATGCCTAGTAATATATTAGTACGGATTTTTATCTTCTTTTCCTACTAATAAAGGACCACGTACGTACTTTGTTTTAACTATACATCATTGCTATCCGAGCGAATCTCAGTCATTCAGATAGTTTTTAACATAGATGTTCTTAGACAACTGTGTTCTTGTAATATTTATATCTCATATTCCTGTATTGCGTTTAATCAATTATGTTCTGCATTCAATTTACTTATAACATGAAAGTTTTGCTCAACATTTTACTCAACATAGCAATGTAATACATTATGAAACTCTTTACTGTCGGATTCAAAAGTATAGACCGTTGAGTTTAGAGCTTAGCTGAAACCAAACCGCAAAACTTACAGAAATCGGAGTTGCAGCATAATTTTTCTTGTTTTATTGTGCGTTTGTTGATGTATAAATATTTTTTATATTTCAGTTTATTATTTTTTATCGTGTAAAGAACAAAAAAGAGTATTTTTCTCGTTTTACAATGGTCAGTAAAGTTTGTAAAATTTACAACAACTTCTTTTTCGGAAGAATGAAAAACTCTGAACTTTATAGAAAATAAAGTTTACGCATCTTTCGTGTATTAAAATTAGACAATATTAGGAGCAAATGTATTTTATACAAAACATCAAACATTGCCGACACCTGTAAAACGATCTGAGAAAAAAAACTGAATCTTTTTGTTCTTTACACGATAAGGAATAACAAACGGTATTATAAAAAATATTGATTCGTTAACTAACGCCAAATGAAACAAATTAAGATGTAACTGCAATTTCTGTAAGTCTTGTGGTTTGGTTTCAGTTAACCTCTAAACTCAACGGAAGCTCCTCTTGCGGCTCAGGTGTTAGCGTNCACCAAGTCATCTGGGGTTCAAATCCCGGTGGGGCCAGAAAGAACTTGTAACTTTTCACATTAATGACCCCGTTTATATAGTTGTGACTACTGCGAACCTTCCTTCTTCTATCCCCCTCCTACTACTATCACTAACTCTAACTATTACTAACCACTTCTACTAACCCCTCCACGTGGGCCAAGTTGTTGGTAAACCTACTAACAATAGCAGTGTGTTAATACCCAACTCCTACCTCCTATCGCTCCATGTAGATAAGCTTCAATAGCACGCTACATTTCCCATTTACAAACACAACAGTACAAAAAAAGNAGCGGACTATACTTTTCATTCCGACAGTAAATACATTAAATTCATTAACTGTTTATGTCAATTAATCTCACATGATCAGCTACTTCTTGTATTTTTACTCTGAATTTTCATTATTTTATGATTATTTTCCAGAACACGTGTGAGGTTTCTGTTACTGCAAGTGTGGGTGTGACCATCCCAACTCTGCAATTTCAATCAAGGAGAAGCTTGGTCACCTATACATTACTAATTACTTGCCAATTACGTACTGTTGATTTGTACAAAAACCTATTTAGAACAAACTATTTATTTCCGATGCTTTCTTCTGAATGAAATTCAAGGAGGCCCCTGACGAGATGAAGACTTCCCTAGCTCTTGGCAGAGGGGAGAGAAACAGCGTCTAGAGGGGATGGGCTTTCTGTTGAAGAGTTTTCTTCAACCTTTTGAGAACTCAATTTGAATGTCAAGATGAGGACACCTCCCCTTGGCATGAGCTGGGATATCGTTTGACACCAATATGGCGGAGGGATCGTGACAATACAAGATGATTGGAAGAGGGTGAAAGGGGGTTAGAGAGTGCTGTATTGTTGTGAGGATTAATGTTAATGTTTCAATAACTTCATATTTATATTGATATAAAACCGACCTTTATATATTATGTCACAACGTTTCAGCAGAGATTCCTGCCATCGTCAGGTGCAGGATTTTGATTATATAACAAATGTTGATACATCTTGGTAACAAGATCAAAACAATTTAAACACAATAGACAAATAAAGCAATGACATAGAAAAAATAAATAACTTGAAAAAACAAACCATTAAAGCAGAAAATCATTCAGTATTAAAGTAACTTCGTTTTCTATAGCTAATTCAGAAGAACTCACGGCACCAAAAGAATGATTTGTGTTTTTGTAACAAAAATCATTTAATAGGAATTAACAACAGACAATTGAAACAAAATTTGTGGTAAATAATTATAATAGTGCCAGTATTCATAAAACATGCACAAACTCGAGTCGCAGAGTACGACAGCGACCTAGATCTGAAGAAGGTCACAGCAGGATGGCTGAAACGTTGGTAGTTCTGTCTACACAGACGCGGACAAACAAGTTTATATGCACAAACTAGCTTCTCATAGAAGAAAAATTCGAACTTAACTATTTTAGTGATTTGATGATTTGATTTCCTCTCGAGGTAATTTTTCCATTATTGCGTCAAAGACATAATTCAAGGTTTATCGGATCTTCTCCTGGTACTTAGGCAGGAGAATATATTGAAGTTCAACAGAAGATATCAACAAGGAATCCTCGTGGCTCAGTGGGTAGACCGCTGAGTGGCTGTCTGGATTGCCGCGGTGCGATCCTCGGTGAGGAGGGTTTTTTGCATCACACCTCAACATCCAGACTGACTCCCAGGCCTTCTGAACCTAAAATAAGTACCAGGGTCAATCCTGGTGTCAAACCGGTCGGAGCGAGATGCTGACCACAGCTCTTCCTTCTACTAGTGCCGAGATCAAGTAATTGCGGAGATCTACCCTCCGCGAATCCCTCGGACATTTTCGGGACCTGTTCAGGGAGAGTTTGACGTTTTGATATCAACTATTTAGCTTTCATTTTCCGTCAGAAACACTTGATTTTACTCACATGTAGTCTACAATCAAGTTGTTATTCCTTGGAATTCATAATACGAGGGTTTTCCAGAGTGTTTTCGTGAAGCGTGAGAAGTATAGGGGGAACAGACACTTTGACGTATTGACCCACAAAATAGGTCAGTACGCCTCGAGCTGCAGTTGCAGGAATTTCGTGCCGCTTGTCGTTTGCTTACTGTAGCGAGTCAAAATGAACAATGCAATTGAAAATCCCGCCAAACGTTTAGTGAAACGATTGTTAATTGCAAAATATCTGAAATCGCCTCACATTCATTGATAAATTTGTGCTGTGCAGGGAGCAGATGTGTTGCGCGCGAGCAGTGTGGATCGTCGAAAGGAGGACGGCCCGATTTTCGTGATGATGAGAGAAATGGTTGTCCGTCAGTGGTGAACAATGAACTCCCGAAAATTGACGAAAACTGGCTTTCTGCGATATGTGAACTCAGTTTTCCACAGATTTGTAGTTGTTCGCTGCATGCATACGGTCACGATTTCAGATAGACTATCACTAGTTTCGTGCTAGTTGGGCACCGTCTTCGCTGAGATCTCCGGCGGCAGAATTTAATACCGAGGGAAGACAAATGTTTAAATTTGTTTGGCGGTTATGTAGACAAATAGAAGAGACGTGTGGTTAAACGAGATTTTCTGTGCAGTAAATCGTGATTATCAAAATGCGCGTTTCACCAACTTCGATTTACGAGAAAATCGCGATTTTCTTCACCACTGCAAGAAATATGACGTCCATTTTGTTTGTTTGCTCGTGGTTCGGTTTATAGGTTATGTTCAGTGGCACGAGGGAGACCCGCTGCTGCCTCCGGTGTCCGTTGGGGGCGCTAGTGAGCAACTCATCTCTTGTCTTCAAATTACCTATAATGCACTGTAAAACTACTACCAACCTAGAGAATTCTTCAAAAACATTGATCAACTAAATCGACGATTAGTTTTGCTTGGGGAAACGCATAAAATGTAATCGCGATTCCATTTACCGAATCACGTTTAAGGAAACCGCGATTATTCTACATTTGATGAAATTGGGCCTTAATAGCTCTCGTATATGTATTTTCTAACGTAAAGAGAACAAAAATGATCCCCCGGAAAGATTAAATTAGATCGCTTTCTCACTGGTATCCCTGGGAGACATCGGTTAAAAGCGGTCAAGATGTTGAATTCAGAAACTCACTCGTGTATGCGTATATATTTTACTCTTAACTGGCAATATTTAGCATTAATTTAAACCCATAGACAATTAAATAAAGATGAAAAAGACACAAAGAAATAAACTCACAAAAATACGTAAACGTTTGAAAGAATATGTTCTTATAGTGATCGTTCTATTAATTAAATTATAACCTAAAGATTTATTTTTTATTTAATACTTACGATTTATAAACAATGTTTTCCGAATAATATACAGTTTGATAATAATACGTACTTACGAAATAACATCTTCGTGTTTTATTAAATTCAAATTTGTTGGTATTATGTTAATTTTATAACACGTACCCAACTATTTTTATTGTTAGGAGAGTGCTGAAACGTTAAATCCGCCTCTGCCTTAGGGCCCTTGATCGAATTTGATGGGATGCTCCCATGTTTGCTTCCGGAGAGTAGATTAATTCATTGCCCTTCACGTGGTCATTCACAGTTTTTACCGCTTTTTTAACAATAAATTTATTTATTGAACAACACTCAGATGAGATATAATGTGAATTTTGCTTGTTTGAAAGTGTTTTAAATATTAGCTTATCTCAGTTTCTGAAACACTGTCTTCGAGCGGACATCCATTTTTGAGAAGATCTACCGCTTTTCTTTGCATTTTCTACCGAGCGTCTTCACAAACAAAAGCCATCCCCCTCTTTAAGAGCGATATGAAAACAAAGCAATTACCATAGCGCCGGGGGCTCATCTTGCCCTTACAATGCCATTAGCTGAGGAGCCGAGAAAACACGCGTGTTCATTGAATTCCTGAGCAGAATGAAATAACAGATGAAAGTAAAATCAACAGCTGTTTCATCTCGTAATCCAAAGAGGTTCATTTGTCTCCCTTTCTATAAACAAACCTCTTCTCCCTGTCTCCCACCTCTCACTGAGGAAGCTCTTTGAGAAAGGGGAAACTGAGGAAGAAGCCTGGATGAGCAGAGAGAGGGAAGCAAGACAGAAGTACATATATAGGGGAAGGCGTGTAGAAACAGGGAGGGGAGAACTGCGTGTGAATGTGTGAAGGCATAAATGTGTTCAGGCGTAAAATGTGTCAGATGTAGGAAACGCATGGGTTTATTTTGAGATGAGTTTTCAATAAAGATTCGCAAATAAACTTACACTATTTGAACCTCAGCCATTGATTGGCACACAGAGTTAAAAAATCTGGAGTGTGCGCAAAATACTTCCATAAAAGGTTTGATAATATAAAATAATTAACAAACCCGAATAATAATTAAAAGATCAATTACTTTAAATATATTAACAACCTTACGTAGTACACCCCTGAAAAACATCTGCATATTCAAGTACAGTATTATATTCTACCTTAAACTCTTTGCATATACCTTATTGGCTGATCTAAAAAAGGTACCAACAAGATAACTCATATTTGCGTAAGTTTTCTCTGTGTCTTCAAAACAGTGCGACGCACAGAAATGCGGTTTAGCAATCTGTCCGCAGAATTAACCGAAAATCAAAATGCGCTTATTCATATTTTCAAAATTTTTACTTTTAAGTAACCGGAAGTGTAGCGCGGTGTGTAAATGAAGCCGGTATGAGGTACCCAGATATTGGTTTCTATTCCCAATGCGCGGAAAGTCAAATCTCAAGTTCAGTTTGGATGGAACAATTAATTTGTGTTTGGGGGAAGCAAATGCTTAACATACATACATACATTTGGTGAGCAAAACTATCGAGAATGTTTAAGTGTATCCATTTTCAAGTAAACGTTTTGTTACAATGAACGGAAGAATTGCAGTACAATGCTCGACAATAGCATCTCATTTCGGGTAAATAACTGCAACAGCCACGTGCTGTACATCGCAAGCATCATCTTGTTCCATTATTGGTTGCAGTTTGAAATTCGTCATATATACACTTGCAAATTGCAGAAGCCATATAAAAATCGTAACAGAATTGTACCAAAAAATATGTTCAGATGTTTGTTTAAATACACTGTCTCTTGCAGTACTTTTCAGATGCAGGAGAGAGACTGGGGTAGCACCACTAAACGTCGTTTCTGAACATATTGATAATTCAAATGTAGAATTACAATTCAGTCTCAGTCCCTACATCTGTCTTTCTACCGATACCTCACTTTTGGCTCGTCGTGAAGTAGGTCTAGGACCTGTGAACAACCACAAACAGTAATATATTAACGATTTTTCAATTTCTGTGATAACAAGCGTCCATTCAATATATCAAAAAGAGATTCTACAATTCACAGAGAGAGAAAATATCCTGTATTTAAAATGACTAAGAAATGTTAAAATTTCAAGTAAAGTTTATTCATTGCTTTTTCGTGAATTATCTGTCGTTCAAGAAATACTGTTATTTCCATTTGTTTAAACAAGATGTCAAGAACGTATGGAAGTGCTGAATTATATATAGTCAATAATTATCTTAATATCATGTATTTAGAATATGATGTCGTTTTAACGGGATGTGTACATCAAGATGGCGATTTACGAGTATAGTAGAGCTTGGATGGAGTGTATGACTCAGGGGATGAACTCAAACGTACATACCATCGATCCGAAAACCTTCGCGTCATTCCCATTGTCATCGCCAGAACGGCAGTTGGTTAGATGCACTCTCAGATGAGTCTTGAGGACCCTCGTTCAATTCTCTCTCGGGATAAATACAATGAGAGAGACAGAGATGCGACTTTCATTATTCTGTACTGTGACCTCTTCACTCCCTTATGTGGAATCAGAGCAAGGAGAGTGGCTTTGCTGATGGGGGTTCTTGAAAAACCCAGTGTTACCACCAAGAAAGAAAATAGTATATTAAAAGGTACTTCTTCTTCTTCTTAAATGGCGCTACAATTCCCAGTGAGTCTTGGCCTGTTCAATAACTTTTTGCCAAGCTTTCCTATCACCAGCACTTTTCCTCCAATTTCGGATTTGCAAATTTTCTGATATCTTCAATGATATTATCTTCCCATTTTGCTTTTGGCCTTCCTATATGTCTTGTTGTTGTGGACTTCCTCTTTATCTTTGTGGTAATTTTTTTATCAGACATCCTTTCTATATGCCCAAGCCAGGCCAGCCTTCTTGATTTAATATCTCTCACTATATTTCTCTTCTTAATATGGGATTCTATTTCATCATTGGTTAACCTTCTGGAGACATCACATTACTTATCTTAACAGAACCTAGAATTCTTGGTAAAATCCTTCGTTCTGTCCGTGAGTGTTTTTGCTCGATTTGTTTTTTGACAACCTACACAATTACCGGTTTTATCAGAGTATTGTATAATTTTACTTAGGTGCTTTTGGATAACAAGTTGTTATATAATAATGCTTTATACATATAATAATACCTGTTTCCTGCACTTATTCTTTTTTTTTTTTCCTCTACTGAATTGTTTGTATTTACTATTGCCTCTAGACATTTGAAGGAATGTACATTCTCAATTTCATCACTTCCTATTCTGATTGTCCGACAGAATATTGGTTTTCAGGAGCACTTCGTATACTTCGTTTTATCTAAATTTACTTTAAGACCAACTTCCCCTGCCTCTATTTTGAGTTTCAAATAACTGTCAGTCCTGGCACCTTGTGTTCTAGCTAGTATTAATACATCATCCGCGTGCGGACATATCTGTCTCAGACTATTTTAGATGTCTCCTTTTACGTCTAATTTCTTAATGGTCCTGTCTAAAACCAAAGAAAAAAGTAGTGCAGAAAGCGGTTCACCTTGTCGAACTCCTTTACTGATCTTAGAACCTTCAGAAAGTTGATTATTAATTTTAATTTGTGCCGTGGTGTTAAGCAGAGTGAGTTGGGGAAGTCTTTATTAGTTTAGGTGGATGATTGTAGATCTTTTAATCATGTCGAATGTTTTTGCTTAAAGTCGATAAATAAGCAATGTATGTCCATATCAAATTCACGGACTTTGTCAAGGACTTGTTTGATAATATGTATATTATCCGTTGTTGACCAATCAGGACGAGAGCCCATTGGAAATTCCCCTAATTCCGACTCTACTACTGTGTAAGTTTGTTACAAAGCAATATGGAAAAGAGTTTGTAAGTTATATTCAATAACGTAATTACTCTATAATTTTTGCAACTTCTTGGATCTCCTTTCTTGAAAACTGGGCATATTATTCCATTCAGTCATTCTTGAGGCATTTCTTCTTTCTCTCAGATGTTCACCATGAATTCCCAGATTTTTTCGAAGTCTCCATGTTTGAGCAAATCTGCAGTTATATCGTCTAATCCATGGGATTTGTTATTCTTTAAAGTTGTTTTAACTTGTTTAAACTCACAGAATGTTGGTGGCCCTACTTCATCATCTTCGCTGAAGCTTAAGTCCGTGCTATATTTATCCTCATGCTCATTTATATTCATTAGGTTACAATAGATTTCATTGTAATATGTTCGATATCTTTGTAAAATTTCCTGGTCTCATTTTTTCTATTCGCATTCTCCATTACTGACATCTCTTCGAGGCATTTTTCTTCTTTCGTCTTCTTATTATTCTGTCATTTTTTTCTTTTCTGTTTATAATTCACCTCGCTGGGTCGTGTTTTTCTCTGCTGATATTGTTTCCTGGCTTTGTTCTTCTCCTGCATAGCTTTCTTACATTCTTCATTCCATTAATCGCTTCTGATTTTCCTTCGTTTATATTCTATGTCTTCTTCCCCTTGGATAATTGTATTTTTAATAGTGTTCCATTCCTCTTCAATGTTGTCTGATTTGGGTATCCCTTCCAATTTGCCTTGAACTATATTTTTATATTCTGCTAATATTTTATTCCTGTTGCTTAGAATATCATTCTTCCATCTTCGACTATTAGACTCTTCGTTTTGTAAATGTAGTAGTGTTTGTTTTATTATTGCCTTTACCAGAAAGTGCTCTGAGTCACAGTTTGGGTCTCTTAACGTCCTTACATCCTGCATGAGTCTGAATTTGGAATGGTTCACCAAAATATGGTATATTTGATTAATAGTTTTCTTGACTGGGGATACGCAGATACCCTTCTATATTATCTTATGCTGGAATTGGGTGCTGGTTATGCAGAGATTATTTTCAGTGGTAGAGTTGGCTAGTATCTCCCCATTGACATTAGTTTGTTAGTGAATAGTATGTTGACCAACAACCCCTCTACCTCATGTCTAGTTCTAGTTTAGCATTGAAATCTCCTAGTACTATGGTTACTTTTGTATTTTATCTATTGTTAACTGCAGTTCTTCATAGAATATATCTTTAACTTCATCTTCCTTGTCTTCAGTTGGCGTGTGCACCGATATAAAGGTTACATTGTGAAATTTACCTTTTACTCCAATCTTACATATTCTTTCACTGATTGGTTCAAAGCCCAGAATACATTTTTCAATCTTTTTCAACAACATAAAACCGACTCCGAGATGTCATTGCTGCTGTTGCTTGTTGCCTGAGTAATAGATATAATAATTGTTTTTGATTATTCGTCCAAAACCTTTCCATCTTATTTCTTGTATTGCCACCAGTTCTATTTTAGTCTTCATGATTTGATCAGCTATTTCAAGCATGGTTGTGACATTCCACATTTCTGTATTCAAAATTTCAGCTCTTGTCCGTTTAACATGCCTATGTCGTCGTAAAGTGATGGGTCCGGCTTTATTATTCTGAACATTAGAAACTCTTTTACTTTTTTACCAGAATATGGTGCTGGCCTAGACTGAACCCCCGTCACCTTGGATGACCTGGGACTTGTATAAAGTTTTCTCCCCTAGGAGGATTGCCTGCAACAGCTACAGAGTCCTTCCTATCCCTGGTTTTCTGCCAGGATTTTCCTTTCCTGAGCCTTGGGGTTGTTCCTTACCCGCAAGGCAGGGGGGGGGAAGCACTAATTTGATGGCGGAGCTTACTCGCCATGTCACACAACCAGTATCGAAGCTCGTGTGGTATTTAGTGAGTGTAAACCCGCCACAGTCTACCCTCCCACTCTCACTGTTCCTGCCGCCTCGGTACGGGAGACTTCAGGTTTAGCCATCACTACCACTAGTCTGCATATCTGCACACTGTGCCACTATCCACCACTCTGCGGACCATCTCTCTTTTTTTGAAATATGTCTAATCCACTCAACAATTCTAAGTAAACATTTGAAATCAGGTTTATAATAATTAAATACTACCAATAGGATTGGAGTTTCTTACAATTTCGTTACGTTTATAAAAGGCCTTTTGTTACAAGAGCAGAATTATTATTAAAATGAGGTGTAACCCAAAGGATTTTTCTTTTCAGAAACATTTCGAAAATTGGATACATTCAGGACTATCAACAATCTGTAGACTTAGGAGAAAGTCTCGCTTTAATTGTCTTTAAATATTTTCCTTCATTACGTGAATTAAATTTACGTATCGTAAATCGATGATGTTCAATTTTAATAAATATTATACCTCTGATAAAAAGTAGTACATTTCCATAAAATTGTTGAAGTACTAATATTTTTCATAAAGATCTAGATTTAGTTCTAAAGGTGGCATCACTGTCCCCACTTTGCTTTCTTCTCTCCCGCGGTTACGAATAATGAAAAAGTCGCTTTGGTTTAGTAATAGTCACCACATGCAGTGAATGTACTGTATGACGGACACCCATACGAACGAAAAATTTATCTGCTATTGAGGAGTGTCCACTTATGGGAAGATGAGATCAACGTACTTCTCTTATAAAATGACGGGGAGAGAAGTGTACGCAATAGAGAAATATCCACCTCTTCCTTATTTTATTTAAATGTAAATATACAATGAAATAATAAGAATTGTTTTAAATTTTGCACTGAACATACCGTACAATTCCACATACTAAGATACAATATAAGAATCAAAATTAATTTATTACAATTAAATGTATGACAGCAGAAATACAATACGAAGGAAATATGATAGGAATGAAAGTACACTGAAGATACACAAGAGAACACAAAAATACTAATTCTTAAAAGTAAATGATATTTCGCATATCTAGTTATTATACGTAGTTTTATAGATAAATTGGCAGTAATCACAAATTTATCACGGGTAAACCATTGAATGACGTAGTATAGGACTGAAAGAGAAACTTTTCATAAATGAGAGAGCAAAACAGTGTCTCCATCACAATTGTATTATGCAAAAAGCTTTATCGCTAGCATTAGCGGCCATCTTCAGTGCTTGAAAATAAGACATTAAATACTCTAATAAACATTGTAACATGCCCCTAATGATAAGCTAAAATAAAGGGAATTGCGTATAATAAAATAATTTAAATATGAAAATATTGGAAGAACGTATTTGAGAACTGTAAAAACTTGAATTGAATAGCATGTTACAAGATAACTTTAGATTAAGAATGAAAGATCAATCTATAGAAATAATACTGGAGCGAAATTATGAAAATAAAGATATTAAACAAGATGCAATGAATGAAGAACAGAGTGAGAAAACTATTAAACAACTCTGATAGAGACACTGTTTTTCTCTTTCATTTATGAAAATTCTATCAATAATGAGTGTCGGTGCTGGAGAATGATAGAGTCAAATTGTACTGCGACGGAACTATTCTAACATGCAATATGGTAGAACACAAAAGAATCATACGCAAAACCGAAAACACAGCATTGTCGATATTGCAGCCCCACTTGCCCGAAATATGCTGAAAACCTACGCTGAGAATCAGAAAATATGCCTAGCATTAACAACCAGTGGAAGGTAAACAAAGTGCATATTCTACCCTTAGTAATTTCCAGCCCACGTCTCGTACACAAGAACCTACGTAAAAACCTCGTAGCCCTACGCTTCGAGAAGGGAACTGCATTCCTTATCCAGAAGTCAGTCGTGCTTAAAGCCCGCTGCATTGTCAGGAACTTCCTCAGCACTGATCTTTGCAAGTTCGCTCACTATAGCTTGGAACTGATCTAGCAATTGATGAAGAACCGGAATGGACCGTGATACAAAACAGAAAATAATAATAATCTAGGACTGCAAACCATACAGTTAGAAACAGGTATTCTGAACAAAGGTACACTCACAGCAATCGCGGTGAAATGAGAAGTGAAGTTCACGACGACACTGAATTAGGGCAATAGCCCCAGAGACGCGAGTTTTAATGTCAAAGTTCATTAGAAGAATTTCGTGAAAGAAGACCCCATTGAAACACCTGCCTGCCCTAACCGTACTCAAGACGAATCCCGTTGTCACTGATGAGACTTCTCCGAAATTTCTTTCGTCAACAGAGAAGTGTATGGGGGAGAGGGGTTCATCAACGCCAGGTAGTTTCCGTCTTGAGTTACCGAATACAGGACGTTCGCCGCGGGTCCTTATCTCCGTTTTTCAGTTCAAATTCGCTTTTTTCGTTGGAGATCAAAAATGTTGGTCTCACACAACAGACGTTTAGGGTTTGTAAGGGGAACCCCCAGCGCGATGGCGCTGCTGGAATCTTGTGTGTTGGGAACAGTAGAGATATTCTCGTACGCACAGATTTTAAAGAAAAAACGAAAGTCAAAAAACTCATTATAGCAATTATTACTTCAGATTTAACAAGTCGGCGTACCGATCATATAATAGCCCTTTTCTCACCAATATATAGCAACTTTGTTGACCGAAACAATGGCAGAATCATTTTGACATTAACCTCTATCTTATATTTACATTTAATTGAAATGCCTAAAGAACAGGTCCTATGGTTTGAGGCGTAACCACAAATATAATTCAATATCCATTCTCCATTCTCAACCGAATCCTAAATCTGATGTATTACTGTCCAATTCCGAAGCTAAAACATTTTCTGTATTTTTAAGAGGAATTTCACGAGTCTCTGATCATGTGTTCAATTCTGATGATGTAGTGTTGGGTAAATATGTTTTAAAATATCATTCATGTCATTAGTGCATGTAATTACTCCTTGAAATTAATCATTTAATGTAACCATGAGTCACATTATTGGTTTCTTTTGTTTGAGTAAAGTCTTCTGTCTCGACTAGAATCGGAGATTTGGACAGTCAATTGACTCCTCTGTCATTTCAGTTCATACTAATAATTATTTCATAAATTGATTTTTTTATTGTTTTCATTGATTCATTGTTTTATTTATTCAACACGTGATCAGACAGTGATCATCACCGGATTAATGTATCACAATCAACTCCACTCAGATGCTGAAACAAACAAACAATTATATTTTTAATACCATGTTTATTTTCAGGTACTTAATGAAAGTTTTGTGATGTAAGAATTAAAATTGTTTAAACGATTGGAAAAGCGATATTTTGACTGATGAAGACATCCCTATTAAAAAGATTATCAACAACGAAAGGAGATGCAGAATACGAACGATAATAGTGCTTTGCTAGATATAATGTAAACTGCAACCAACTTATTAAAAAATATAAAGAATTGTAAATGAGTTTCAAGTACGTTAGTACAACATTAATCCATGAATGGTAAAATACGATCTCTCTTAAATAAATATTTTTCCTCTCATTGGATAATATTGTAAGCGATTTAAGTGGTTTTAAACTATTTCTGGTGTGTTTATATGTTTTGGATAATATTTAGGTTAATTTTATCCCATGAAATCCGAGAAAAAAGTTTTAGCTAACAGAAGTCGGCAGGAGTCAGCGTGGCTCAGTGGGTAGAGCGCTGAGTTGCTGGATGAGGTGAGATCCCCGGTGAGGTGAGGACTTTTCATCACACCTCAACATCCAGACTGACTCCAAGGCCTACTCAGCTTGCTGTAAAATGTGTACTAGGGTATATCCTGGAGTCAAACCGGTCGGAGCGAGATGCTGACCACATCTCTTCCTTCTACTAGTGCCAAGATCAAGTAATTGCGGAGCTCTACCCTCCGCGAACCCCTTGGGCACCATCGGGGTCTGTACTAGGATTTTTTAACTTTTTAATTTTTATAAATGACTAATAAATAACTAGAAGTCGACAAACTAATAAAATGATATAGCAACTTTTGTGATCGTTGACCGAAACAAAATAATTTTGACGTTATCCGTTGGACAATTTATGTACACTCGATTCAGAGCAAAACACATTGTATTTTAAAAATTATTTATTCTGCATTTAATTTATTGAATATGTTTTGATGTTTTATTATTATGGCGAGAAAGTAAAAATTGCTTTTTTCGAAATATTTTTTATATAGAAATATAAAATTTTATTTCTTAAATAACGAATGGTGGTATTGCCAACAAATTTTGATATATGATTCACAAAATTATTTTATGTGAATGTACTGAATTTCAAAATTTTATCTTCGAAGAAAAAGTTTTTGGTGTGAATTTAAGTCACGTTTTTTTAAAATAATATTAATATCATGTACAGATTAAAATTATGTAATGAGAATTTCTGACAATTTCAAGTACGTGTTGATATATCTAAAATATGTACTAAATTCATAATAATATAAATAAATATAAATTAAATAAAACACATTTTTGTGTTTCTATTTTCATATTATGTTCTGATGTAGTTGAATACTTTAGTTTTCTGATGTCCAGATACACGAAATTTATAACAATTATCAGAAGTTTTTGTTCCTTTCATGTTTGTTAATTCTGAATTTTCTTCAGAATAATTTTATTCAAGGTAGGAAAACATATTGATTGAAATATTAAAAAAGACGTACTAATAACTGATATAGAATTAATTAATCGCCTTGGATGGAAAAACCAACATTGTCTCTTGAGCTATGTTTTATTTAGCATTATGCACATCGTATTGTCTTTTTTATGGCAAATATTCATGGTTTTCCAACTACTTTTATGAAATAGAAAATGATTGAGGTCAGAGTTGTATCTAAAGCACGGTAAGAGCAATATATCTCTTGTAGTCATACCTGGGCTAGTGCAGCCTGCAATCTAATTACTTTGCATCTCGGTCATTCGATATCAAATCAATTTTTTTACAATTTTGGACGTCCTTAGAATAAGCGTCTGGAGTCGCCTTTACACACCTCGAGATGGTTCAAACCAGCCTTTGGATTGCAAACTAATGCGAGCTTTAATCTTGCAGTTTTAACTGACTCTTTTACTTCATCATAGTCCGTAAGAGTACTTCGCGTTATGTTGGCAGGATATTCGAATTTCTGAAAACTTATATCCATCGTCAACCTCGGACACCAATTCAATTCGCGTGCTCTTGTGGCGCAATTCTGTTCCGTCTGTATCGAGCAAAGTGTGGAACGACTGTTACTGTGTGTCTTAGTATGCTGTGCTATAAACTTCTATTACTTTGCAGCAAATAGTCGCTTTAGTGACTACTATTAATATGTATTTGGATATAACTTGAATTCGTAAAAGTTGTTAATTCGTGTTAGACACACATGTTGCATAATTTTCTGCTAATTATAGGTATGCTTTTGACCAAATGCTTGCGGAATAAATAAATCGTTGACACGATCCATTCTGTTTTCTGTGACTGAGGGCATGGGGTTGTCCCCCCCAAGGTCGTTCCGCCCTTCAGAAACAGATGGGAAGACAATGACCTTCGCTCGTTGAGTCCAGGTGACGCCCAGCAGTAAAGAAAGATTTGTTGTGGTAAATGAAAAGGAAATGGAAAACAGTTGGTGTGTGGACAGAGAGAAGAAGTTGAACTTTGACCCTCTTGTGAATCGGTTGAGTGTTCCCAGAATATATTTTCAGTTGTTGGAGTAGAATTTGACCGCCTGTGTTATTTACTGGGTTGGGAAATCAATTCTTCGTTAGCAGTCAGAGAGTAGTGCGTAAAAACACTAAAATACATTTTTAAAAAAAAGGATATCTTGCGTCTTTTTAGAATTGTTGGCTCTGAAGACGATATAAAATATATCGAAACGTTGGCATAACAAAAATTTTTTGTTTAACTTGGTCTGAACGCAAGATTCTTTCGTTCATTCTTATTTGTGCAATATGGAGACTGAAAATATGATCAACGAAAAAAAACAAGAACAAATCGAATTATCTTTTACGAATTTATCTAATATATTATATAATAAATATATTTTTTTAACGAATTTATCTAATATTTATATATTTTTTCGAATCTCTTGCCGTAGTTACGTTTATTAGCCAGGTACCGAAGCGAAATTACTACGTAGCGAGTGACGGAAACTCCAGCTAGAAACCTCATCTCATTCAGCCGAACCGGGAAAAGAATCTGGGTCCTCTTGCTCAGCAACACGTATGAAACAAAGATGGTGTGTCAAAATTTTAGTCAACGTGTCTTAAATCCTTTGCCTTTAGTTCTGAAATTTCCTGAAGTGTAAACGGAATCGGAGAACATTAATAAAGGGCTCTCCCAGAATTATATTGACCCCTAACACTTTCTTTTCGATGCCTACTAGTAGCAGTGAAAGGGGCGAGAACCAGTGAAGCGCGTGACACAAATATTTTACGCAAAAATAGCCTGGGACAGAAAATGTCTCCTGCAGATAAATGTCAACTCACGGAACAGGTCCAGTGGAAACGTAACATTCTAAGCCTGGAAAATTCATTCTTTCTCGTTGTCCAAGCAAATTAAAAATGCCCACATGTGTCAAGTTGTTGAAATAAAGGTGGAGGGAGTGGACAGGAATCGTAAACATGTGTGACATGTGATGGAGAAGAATCGGGGTTTTCATTCTGATTTATATATAAGTGAGAAAGTGCACTTTCATGTTTGGGGAGACTTATCGTCTGAATTACTGAGGTAATCTTAATGACATTCGATAGGGAGGTAACTTGAAACACAAAGATGATCAGAAGATATGCTACATTTCGTGTGTTCTACGGCAGCGCCGCCCGCGAGTAATATTCTATACACATTCGATTGATCGCATCGGCAGGGTCTGGGATTAGGCAAAATATTGCCACACTAATACATAATATAGGCTATTTTTTATTTATTTGTACCGCGATATTTTGATTCTCATCTTTTTTCAAGTAGGAAAACTTGAATAGTATATTTCTTTGTTCCTTAGAAGCATTTTTATATTTAGTATTATAAAAGACGTTTTCTTATTGTAATGTATGACGGGGTACATCCGAACACAATTACTTTTTTGTCTCTCTTTGGATACGCCGCGTCATATATTAATTCTGACAACATAGATGTATATCACAAAGTTGCGCCCCCCAACGTTCGATGAAAATTTTGATGTAAAATGTACTATAACTCGGGACTGAAAAAATATTTCGGATGTCGCGTGTGGCCTGGGGGCCGCTGGTTGGACACCGCTACTCTACGATAATCTTAAAATTTTATACTTAACATTTTGATAGGATGTTGTTTTCGTATTGTAGATGCTCGCCAAGAAAGGATTTTTTTAATCGATAAGAAAGGGGGTAAATTGGGAGGAAATATAATTTTTCAAAATTTTGAAATATATCTCACTCATTTAGAAACTACCTCGGATGTCTTTTGGAAACGTTAATTCAAATTTCTTTAACACTTTTCGTGTTTTTGGGTATCTCAATTTGGAATGCTGTGTTCAGGATTACGCAAAAGAATTTTAAATTGGGGTAGTATTTAATAAGAAAGTCAGTAATTGGTATTTTACTCGTATACATTATAGTACATTTAAGTTCAATTTTACGGGTTTATATTATTATTTTTGACTCTTTTGGGGTGTCTAATTGGTTAAGGTCCGGGGCGGACTCCCTCCGTCGCGGTCCCACATAGGTACCTTACTGTACGGAACGGACATGGGTGAGATGTAGGGAAGGGAAATCCTAGATCGACGTCATCCCGAGCTGTTCTTACATTGCACTTGGATTTATCGTACTCATCCCTGCTTTAACGGAAAATGACAACGTCGCACTCCTGGCTGTCAGTAGTAGAACCACTCGCGGATATTACATGACCCTGTGGGCTGACTCGCAGTTCTGGACATTGAGATTTTCGAAGGTTGAGTTGGCCGCTTTTGCTCGAAGTGCCAGTCGAACGCTGCCCCCTTCCCATGACAGTGAAACTTGTTTGAAGACGTCACCAACCTCCTCCTCCAACCTGGATAGCTGCTTCATTTCGTGATTATTTGGTGGTTGACAGAAATATTGCCCTGCGAAGGATGAGCGAAGGGAGACCGCATCAGTTGTAGGATTGGGAAAACCCCAAGGGCAAAGTTAGAACATTTTTAGAATAGTTCAAACGCGCGTTTTCTCACTCAGGGGTATACAAGCAGTGGTACCACTACACTATTGAGTGTGGAAATATTTTCCCACATTATTCAGAAAGTGCAGCTCACGAATAGAATCGAAAACAAAGATGATTTATTCAGTGGAAACAAAATTCAACCTTAGAAATAAATAAAATCAATTTCAAAATACACCGTACATCATTTCTCGAGCCCTATATCACAGCAAAGCCCTAACCCGCCCCTTCGGAATGACGAACGAGGGCTAGGGGTCCAGAGCTCGGATACTTCGTCTGGCCACACACAATCCTCTTCCCATTTCCTTTTCATTTGCTTCCACAAATCTTCCTTTACGGAGAGGCGTCACCTCGGGTTCGGAGGCCAATCCTCTCATGAGGCGATCAGTTTCGTGTTTCTGGTTCCAGAGACGAGAGAAAAGAGAAGCCGAGACTCGTCTTCCAACATTGCTGTTTCATTCTGGTAAAGCGACCCTCAGTAGAAATTGTGTCTCTTCTCCAATATAAAATGACTAGTTAATTACCCGACGTTGCCCGGGATTCTTCTTA
>NNCF01129439.1:164158-177361 GCA_002313205.1 Laupala kohalensis
TTATTATTGTCATTTTATGTACATTTATATTTTTCAGTGTATGTTACTGATGATGGTTGCTATGCAGCCGAAAAAGCTTTCTAATACCAATAAAGAAATGAGCAACATGAAAACGACTTTTAATTTATCATGCTTAGTAGGAGTAGTTACTAATAGCAATAGTAGTAGGAGGTGGAATAATAAATGTGTTGTGAAAATAAATTGTTTGTTTAAAAAATACTTGGTACACTACATTTTTATTACTATTATTATTAAAACAACTATCAAAATGCTGACAACTATATAATATTAGTATCATGAATTTAAAAATTTAAATATTTTAATGACAAATAACTTTAAAGTTGAAATTGAAAGAGTCAGTAGTTTGTCATTTTACAAGTTATGTAATTTCAATCGACGATCATTAGTCACAAAATAAATTAAAACATAATTAACATAATGCTACATATTTTTGAAGAAGTAAATTTAATAATATGATCACAGGACTTATAAAATAAATCCAATACACAAGTGACGTGCCTGCAAACACATAACCTGTCATTACGCATTATATTTTATTTCTTGCTATTACTCATTCTACAATAAGGTTGACGTAAACTCACGGAGAACCTGTTTTTATTAAAGCATTCAAGCATGCAGCACGTGATTGGAATTTAATTAAGTTGCTGTTTCTGTTTTTATTCAAGATGTTCTGCGCATTATGTTGATGCTTGTGTTTATATCATACTAACAGAACTATACAGCGTTGCCCGGGATTTGAAAAGAATCTTACTAGACAATTATTACTAAACAATCAAAGTTATACAACAATATCACCTCATCTGGAGCATCTTACGAAATGCACATTTCTTAACGAGGCAGACCATTACCAAAATCTCGTTTCTCTAATAAATTGACTTCAATCTCCTCCGATAGCGTCGCGAAACTCCGTGACATTGGAGGGGTAGATTTTCGAAATCTCAAGTAGGGAGTGTTTTGAAGGTCATGTGTGCACATTTTCATCATGTTCGGATTTAAACTGTTTCTTATATTCAATGATTAAAATTATAACTTGGAAATTAAGTGAGCAAAAATTCGAAAAGTAATGAAAATGGGGAGGGGTTGGTTTTTCCGAATCTCAAATAGACATTGCTCGTCCCAGTGTTTCGAGGTTTAAATGTGCAAATTTTATTTATGTTTGGATTAAAACTGTATATTTGTATAAAAGCGAGTCACTCACCTTCATATAGAGAGATGTTTAAAGACGCGCAAGAGAAATATCAAGCGTATTTTAAACTATGTACATCCGCAACATTTTGGGCAAAAGAAAAGTCCATATGTTTCTTATGGCGGCTTGGAAGAGTTTCTTTCTTTCTAAACAAATAAAATTCAAGTAAAATTCACCGTGGAACAATTTACTCTCGACTTATAAAGAACAGTGTCTATGTGCGTGCCGGTTTTTTAAAATATAAATCAAACTTTTTTTTCAGAGTAAGAAATTTTGCACACTTGACCTTCATAGCGAAAGAAAGATCCCTGTGTACGTGATATTTCGATAAAACACTCCCATCACCCATTTCTGTTCCTTAATACATAATTTTAGTACGTCTAGAGGGTAAATTGTCTACTATACAGATTATTTCACTATTGGTTTCTTAAGGCTAGTGCCTTCACTAACCACGGTGTACCCCGGCTTCGATTCTCCGTGGGACCAAAATTTTTTTGGTGGGACTTTACGGCTCTTCGTCATCAAAGATCATTGGAGCCCTAAAAACGTGTACAGGTAGGGCAAAATGCAGTTACGCACTAGGGAGAGCCAACATGACTCTCCCCGCGTGTGGGACTCGCCGAATGACTCAATCATACTCACTAAAAACCCTCCTGAATTACATCATACCAAAAATCTTTCTCAAAACAAACATCAAAACATTGAGGACAAAAAATGAGGGGTGGACAAAATGAGGGGGGACAAAGAATGAGGGGGGCGGCAAAAATGAGGAAAATGAAAGATACCCTAGCCCTAATAGCATCGGGGTCGAAAAGAACGAGAGGTGACCAAGGGAGGTCAGGAAAGAGAAAGGAAGGAGCCTTACACAAGTAAGTGGAAGTAATGCCAGACTCAGCTTGGGGCCCCGTGTTTGCCAAACACGTACTTACTAGATGTAAGTCCCCTGGGGGGGGGGGGGGCAGAAAATTTGAAGCATTTCAACGTCTTAGTTCATATAGCTGATATGATGGAAAAGTAATACTTCAATTCGACAAAGTTCATAATATGTAGACGCATTTTCTCGCAAAATGTGGTCCGTAGTTTGCCGAAACGAATGCAAACATAAATGAAGATGAATATTTGTTTGACAATATTTGTCCGGTTTACACATGTATGTCGTATGATGGGTATTTCTGAAAAATTGGTGTATAACTTATACTGTACAATATTTAAGATAATCTGGAGTATGCCCCGCCTAACTTTCCAATTGTAATTCTTAAAATAATATACACTAGTAAATAACCTTTATAGAAATAAAATAAATTCGGAAAATAATTTATACAAAAAAAAAATAAAACATGCATGATTATAAAAAAATAATGTATTAAACTGACAAATATGTTTAAAAATATTTTTTCTCACATATAATGTTTGCGGTATGATTTCATATCAGCTCATTGAACTACAGAATATAGAAATTATCTTCCACCCTGAACTCAGTGCATATCATTGCATTTGTCTCATAGGCTGACTAAATAAGGCGCCTCCAAGATACCTCATATTTGCGAAATACAAATTCGCCGAATCTCAAAAACGTCTGAAACGTCGCAAAAATCAAAAATTGAAATTTATAAAGTGGTGATAAAACTGGTACTGACTGAAAGTTAGATAACTGGCTCTTCAAGAAATTGATATATTTTTGCTATCCGTCTCTTCCTGTCGTGTCGGGGCCAGTGGAAATTCGGGTGATTGAGGAAAATAACGCTTCTTTTCTAGTTTACTCTTCAGTAACTTGTGCACATATTTCATGTACTATTTATCGAGGGATTGATCTCAATTTTTTACCGTGTATATAGGGTGATGACTTTTAATTTTTCATATTTAGGTTTTATTTTTTTCAATTACATTAATTTTAAGGATTTTTTCTTTCAACAAATTCGGTTGTAATTGTGTAATAGTCTAAAAATATGGCATTTTTTTAATTTGTCGCACCTTGTCGCGCAACTGTACTAATACCACACTATTCTATGACTATTTTGCCAAGTATTCCTGAAAAAATTTACCGACTTTATCCGACGAGCATCTCTCCTTCAGAAACGGCCGTTGAAGCTGACTAATTCAGAAATGACTTCTGAAAGTTGGCGGTCGTTATATCACCCGATATAAGTCTAATCTCATATAGTTTTTCCAGTGTCGTTATGTCAGTCGGGAATAAAGGAACGTCTGTAAGTCGAAACGGTAAGAATATTTCCTATGCTTGTTCCAATTTCTATTATCGTAGCTTCGAAAGAATTCAGTTGATGAGTAGGAATTCTTGTGTGGGGAACGTCTTTACGTACTAGTATAGCCGTACCTCCGTTAGGTGCGTGTAGTCGGTCATCGCGATAAGTAAAATAATTTGTAAAGGATATGATCATGTTTGGTTTTAACCAAGTTTCTTGAAACACGAATAAAGAAAGTCTGTAGTCCGAGTTAAAATGAGTAATAAGTCCGGTTTGTTTGTCAAGTCCACCGTGGCAGTTGTAAATGGCTATAGCCGTCAGTCTAGTTTTGTCCATTGTTAGATTCAGTGGGAAAAATTAGAGGGAACAGAAAGTAATGTTGGTAACTTTGTAGACCATGGTTCCGAACTACAAAGTATGTTAACCGCTATTTTCAATGTGGCTGCTAGGTTTTTAAAACTTAATCTATTTAGGAAGTTACATATTTTATTCCAAACATTTTCGTCGTCAGAATTGGTCCTGGAGTGACTTTCGGAGTCGACGTTGTGTCTCTAGTAGTAGATTGAACAACACGATCTGTTGTTTGTTTGGAAGGGAGAGGAGGGATGTTGACAGAACTCAACTCTTTTCTCAAGTTATCCTTTTTTGAGGCTTCGGGGGCTTGAGCGAAACGAAGTATTTGAGCTTCGCGTTTGCGCTTTAGCGTGAGAAGCGCGAGACGTCCAGCCCAAGTAGCTACAGGGACCTTTGATCAATTTACGCACTGGGAAACTGCAGGACGTGAATTACAAGACTCAAGTGTGTGAGGGTCTGCACAAAGAGGGCAAACAACAGGTCCTGCACATCCCCTTTTGGATGTCCCCACCTTTCACATCGGACACAGTGTGGTACCCTATTATTGTCTTTCAGTTCTTCCACATTCACTCTGTGATTTAGCACGTACCTAGCTTTAGATTTAATAGATCCGGTGTCACATTTGTCTATTTATATTGTGCACAGCGCTAAATGAATGAACGAGCCTTCCTGTTTACGTAACATTTCTGAAACGTGAAAAAGTTTAAAACCTAACTTTTCCAAATCTTCTTGAATTAATTTTATATCTAAATTGCGTGACAATCCACGCAATAATAATTTATCGTCTTTCTTCTGTGGCACGATGGTAGAAAAAGGAAGTATTATCGTCTGACGATTGAAGTTTTTTTAGGTAAGAAATTATTCGTGCTTGATCCTCTAGTGTTCGCAGTAACAATTAGGTGTTGCCTCATGTTCCTTCCAGTTATCTTTTTGGATGCTACTTTTTTTTGCAATTCATTTAGAAGACCGCTTCCAGCTAAAACATTTTCAATAAATATTAAGCCTATATTTGGTCTTTGTTTCCTAGGAACTTCTGTGTTGATATTACTGCTTTTATTTTTTGTTGAGAAAGCCCTGGAGTAGAACCGGGACCAGGCTTGGACAAACGCGAGTTTGAAAGTGGATCAAAAGAATTGTGCAGCGCAATTGAATTTACCGAGGCGTCCGAAAGAGTTCTCGACCGAAAGAACTTTTTGGAACTTATAAATACATCACTGTTCGATGCTGTGTTAGGCAAGTCCAAGAAACTACCTTTATGGGGTCGAGCCCGAACACATTCACTAGAACCATTGTCAGAAGCAGATGCCATTACATTTGAGTCACCATGTATTCAAGGGAAACATTACACCATCTATTCTGATGTTTCTGTTTCTAACATTGCACTCACCAATAATGTTACTTTCATTGGAATGCGGTGCACTAGTAGAAAAGGGTGACTTATCCTCTTCCATATCTCCACAAAATGACCAGTCTACCACAGGCCCCACAGGCCCGAAGCCAAGTCCACCAAGTCTTCAAATTGTTTGAGATACAAGATTGGAAATGAATTAGGTAACCAAAAACACCACGAAATAAAAGAACCGAACACAAAAACAGGACTTGGAACACAAATTTATGACGAAATTACGAAATTAATTGGAGCTACCCAGAAATACGTCTATCTTAGACGACAACAATGGGTGACTGCGTGGGCCTCTTAATCGGATTTACTGACAACTCTATGGAGACCTTGAAAACAAATTTCAATTTAATTTTTCTCTACAACAATAACAATATATATTATAACTTCCCACATTTTTGCAACTTTCTTTGACATCCCCGTTTGCAAGAAAGACCTCATCTCTACTGTTGAGGATAATTATAACTATATTTCACCTAAGGTTCTGACATGTCCATGTTCCTGAGATGGCCACCCCTCTTTTTGTGAGTGAGCTGACCAAAAACATCGCTATACGACATCCGTATCCTTGGAGGCTTCTGTGCCGTTTAATCATTTCCCATCCAACAGGGTTTAGCATTATGGAATCATTTGCCTTTTTCGTGGAATCTATCCATATTCTCTGCCAAGGTTTTATGTTTCTCAAAGACTGTTTTCATGAAACCCACTGTTTTTTTCGGTTTTTAATGCTTTTTCGATTGGCAATGTCAATGATGGAGTATCTTTTGCAAGCTGTTAATAATCAAATAAATGTAGTGAAATCTGGCACAATACATAGAGGTAACTACATCAAATGCAGCAAAACCTTAATAACCACACCTTTATCCTAATACCCAGTAAAAATAAAAATGTTTCCAAGTTTAGTACAAAATAGCAACTACAAAAGTTCTTAAATCTTAAAATGACCTCATTTACATGCACCGTATTCAAAATATTTTGTACATTGACGATTACAAATAATTTATTTAACATATGCATTAACAATTTGTTTATTTTTACCTTTAAATTATATTTATTAAACATCTGTTTCAATAATAAATTATTTGGTATCCAATACATAAGACATTTCATCCTTCCAATACACTTCTTTACCTTGGTAAGATCGAACTTAAGTTAATAATAATATCGAACTTAATTGTTATTATTAACATCGTTATACAGAAACAAATATTAATTTATCAATAAACATAATAAAAAGTGACATGAATTAAAATTTTGAATAAATATTTTCTTGAAGAACATTATCCGAGTAAATGATATACCGTACGTCGCATGATCATTTCATTATAAAAAACACAAGATAGTTGTATAAACTAGAAAAAAGCTTTATATTTTTAAACAATAATAATAAAGATATTTGTTTTTACATGTAAAAATGATTATTCACCTTCATTGACGTGATAAAATACTTTGGATAAGGTTTCGCCTCGAAATACTCCACTGTACGACGTAGGAAAATGCTGTTTAGCAATCTATACGCACAATTTAATGTACAATAAAAATGTTTCTATTCATTCTTATAATTTTGATTCTTGAGAAACCGGAAGTGGAGCGCGGTGCGTAGTTGAAACCGGAAATAGGATTCTATTTCTAATGCAATTCTGTACTTTGATTCCATTAATTTTTCCGTGAGTTTTGGGGTTCACAAAATGTTTCTCACACACACACACGACAATGGACATGATCGCAAAAATTTGAAAATAGATTCTCCTGGAGCCAATTCATATAGAGATGCCGATCGATTACAATACTTCCCTTATACACATTCTGTGTAATTGCAAAGTAAAATTTTTTACTGTCACTCGCGAACTCAAATTTACGCATTTTTTCGTGCAACCCTTTAGAGGGGTAAAAGCAATTCATGAAGCAAAGGCGTCGTTAAGGGAGGCGAGTAAGTAGGAGAACTGTGTCCGTGAAATTGTCTCTTTCTCAAAATACGTGACAGTGTATGAAACAGCTGGGAGAGACCAGGTCAGTCCCGGACGACGCTGAATGAATTCAGTTTGTATAAAAGTAATTTAGATAAATGCGAAGATCTTGGACTGGCTGAGTACGAAACCGCGAACTTTAAAGGACAGAGTTCTTGTACTGACAATAAATGTATAGAAGCCTGGATTTATTCACTTGGATAATATGACAGACACTACTTTCCCCCGAGTTTCACTCGGTTGATATCTAGCATTAAACCATGAAAACAGGACTTCAGAACAGGTATGTATAGTATACGATAATGTACAATGGATCATCGCGTACAATTCCCTAAGAATATTGTTTATATCGACGTGATCTGACGCGTCTAAGCCTTCAATTATCAGGACTCCAGTAGTCAATCAACATCTAATTGAGTCAAGTAGCTTCTTTTCTTTATCTCGGACTTGAAAAGGAGAAGATGAAATAATAGGAATTGGCCGACAATACTCTTAATTCTCTGAAGTATGATACTTTGTTCGTTGGGTGATTCACTCCGTCCCGTTACACAGAAAAGGTTCGACAAATTTCTGTCATTTGCGACAGAATCAATGTGATGATGATGTTCTTCCAATACATTCAAAAGGACAATGTGACAAACACTGCATAAACCCCGTAATTTTATAGTTAAGCACGTATCTCTTTTAATGAAAATTCGAAGAACCCTACAGATTTATTATCGTTATTAAGTGCGTAGTTGTGTGCAGAAAACGTGTGGAGACACAAGTAGCGAATGCGCAATTTCCCTGGAAGGAGCCTGAGTGGTCATTCCGCTCAAAAGACGACTGGATGCGTCGCACCCACAGCCTCCAGATTACGCCACTTACACTCCAAGTCATGTGACTTCGCCGAAAATTATGCAATATGGCTGCATAACACGAATTGCCAACTTAAACCGATTCACACAACGAGTTACAAACAACTAAATATTTATAGTAGTCACAAAAGGGACTATCTTCTGTTAAGAAATACAATTTGATAACACGACAAACTAAGGCACAAAGGTAATATTCGTTTCTTGCACTCGACGCAGAAGGGACAGAATAGCGCCACAAGAGTCATCAAGTGCATTGAATTGATGGCCGATATTGGCGATAGATTTAAGTTATCAGAAAATCAAATGTCCTGCCAACATTACGCGAGGTACAAATATCATTACTCTTATGGACGATGGCGAAGTAAAAGTGTTGGCTACAATGTGTTTAAATGCTATACCAAATCAAGTCAATTAGACTGACAAATAAATAAATAAATAATTTATTGTCAAGAGAGCTGTTACGAACTGCCTAAGACCACGTTGAGGGCGACAAAAATAATTTACTGCGACTAATTTACAAGAAACTAATACACGTACTGTATTTCCGTTCATGAATTTTTTGTCTGAAGTTATATTTCCCGAAGCAAAGAAATACGACTACGCGTATATCGACGGCGGCGACGGCGCTTATCCCCTCCCCACTCCCACCATTCCCCATCCCACTCTTCGCGACTCAACCATACGCTGCGACACGAACGTTGGCTTTGACCTCGAAGAGTTCCAGGTTGTGTGTCTTCCACGCGCGGAAGAAATATACGCTAGCCGTTGTATGTTTGCACCTGGATTTGTCGTTCTCATCCCAGTTTTAACGGAAAATAAAGACGTTGCAGTCCTGACTGTCAGAGGTAGAACCTCTCACGTGTATTATATAACCCCATGGGTCGACTCGCAGTTCTAAACAACGAGATTACCGATGGTCGAGTTGGCGGCTTTTGCTTGACCGAACGCTTTGAAATGGATGGCTGATACCCTCCCAAGACAGTGAAAATTTTTTGAAGACGTCACCGACCTTTTGGTGGTTTTGACGGATTTTATGCCTTGCGGAGAACGAGTGAAGGAAGACCGGGACAGTGCAGCGTTGTAAGATTATAAAAGCCCCAAGTGCATAGAATGGTTTTACAATAGTCCAAAGGAACCCGTGCAAACCCATATGGCAATGGTCAACACATCAATGCTAATAAACGATGAATAATATTTAAAATAATATTTTTGAGAGGAATTGATAATAGTTGTGCGTGACGTGACGAACGAACTTAGTCGCTCAAAGACATCGTACGCTGCTTGTCAGTGTTCTAAGAGACGAATTGACGGAAAATTGACTTCGTTTAATTTCGGACAGATGATTGAAAAGGAACTTGTCAATAGTAGTTCCCGTTAAGTGCATACATGTCTCGCAATTTTCAGTTTTCTAGTGTAAAGTTACGAAGGGTATACGAGAAATAGATAAAGTATAACTTACGATCTACTTTGAACGATCACAATATAACGAAAACTCTTCCCTTTAAAAGGCGTGAGGTAGATGTCCACCGGTTTGTCAGACCCTCAGACAATGCAAATGTTCACGTTCTCTAAATTACTTTTATACAAGTTCAAC
The DNA here is from genome assembly GCA_002313205.1 of Laupala kohalensis. Taxonomy (NCBI): domain Eukaryota; kingdom Metazoa; phylum Arthropoda; class Insecta; order Orthoptera; family Trigonidiidae; genus Laupala; species Laupala kohalensis. Next base: position 173,738 of record NNCF01129439.1, read on the forward strand.
TCAGCGTCGTTTTTTAATGATTTATTTTTTGCACATATTTCTACCGAATACCTACACGTGAAGATATGTGATAGCTTGAGCGAGATGAAAACGGCGATCAAAGCAGCATATCCTCAGTTCGATTCCCGGCTCATCGCCATATTCACCTGTCTCAAGTTCTCATTCAAGTGCATTATGAAGGGGCAGAGGGAGTTAAAATAATTTTTTTCGCGTTACATATTTCATGAATATACCCTTTTACTGAAGATATGTATGTGAGTATAGCAGGGGAGAAATCGGCCATATCTCCACCTTCTGGGATCCCTCCAAGTGTCAGTTAGTGGGGACAGACTATACAGGGACCGTCCCACGAGAAAGATCCTGCTTTGAAGAGGATGGTGGAGAGTTCTCATGACTTGTACGTATATTCCTACCACACTAACACCGTCCTTTCCTGACCCTTGATCTCACAAGGTTCTTCCTCAGCTGACCCCATCTAGATGCCACAGAGCGCCAAGCATATGAGTAATCGGAATTCATTTCATTGTGATCGGGTGCGAATGCTGTGTATTGCACCAGTGTAAAACATTACATATTGAATGTCAGTAAAACATTACATACGTGAGCGACACCAGACAGAAGGGTTCGCGGCGTGTAAATACATCTACGAGGCACGTCCAGAAAGTAAGAGTACTGTTACCCTATCGGATTGTGAGTTTTTTTTTCAAGCTTGGCAACACTGAGTGGTATGGAGGTTCTTCTGAACATAAATAGTACCGTTGGACTTCAGTACGAATGCTCGCCTTGTAACGTGCGTATGAGTAAAATACGCTGATAACAAATCCCGCCAAGTGCGAGGTGCGCGCTGTTATTCGGTTTCTTCTTGCGGAAGGAAAAACTCCGACTGAAATTTTTCCGCGGATCAAAACTGTTTACGGCGAAAGTGTTATGAATCGTACAAACGTGTTTAAGTGGTGTCGAGAGTTTAATGAAGACAGAACGAATGTTCATGACGATCAAAGGAGTGGAAGACCTTCATTTTTGACCGATGAATTGGTGCAATAATTGAGGAAACTGTTCGTGAAGACCGTCGATTGACAGTGGATGAAATGATGTTTCCACAACTCTCCAGATATCTCTTGCTCGAGACAATTACAAAACCGCTGGGATTCCGAAAATTGTGCGCAAGATGGGTCCCAAAACAACTGACAGAACACCACAAAGTGAATCGTATTGCTAGTGCTCGCGAGTTCCTTGAGCAATTTGAATTGGAAGGTTAGGACTTTCTTAGGTCAATTGTGACTGGAGATGAAACCTGTGTAGCTCATTACACACCTGAGACAAAAAGACAGTCATCGTAATGGCGTCACACAGGTTCCCCATCTGCCAAAAAATTCAAAACCACATTTTCGGACAAAAAATCATGGCAATCATTTTTGGGGACAGTAAAGGTATCATTTTGATCGAATTTCTGCCTCAAAGGGATGCGATTAACGAAGCACGATACTGTGAGACCCCAAAAAACTCAAGAGAGCAATTCAAAACAAACGGAGCGGAATGTTGACGAAAGGAGTGTGCTTGTTGCATGACAACACTCGCCCGCACACGGTCAACGCCACTAAGACGCTTTTGGACTCATTTGGTTGGGACATTTTGAACCACCCTGCATACTCCCCTGACTTGGCGCCTTCAGACTTTCATCTTTTCACCTCCCTGAAGACTGACATGTGTGGGAAAAAAAATTCAACCGATGAGGAAGTGAAACAAGAAGTCTTGAACTGGAAGACGGAGATGGTGGGAGTATTCTTTGAGGAGGGCCTTAAAAAAGTTGTGCCACGGCTAACTAACTATAGAACGAGAAGGCGACTACGTAGAAAAGTAGCCAACAACTTGAACAACATACCTTGTAATTTTTTAAAATATTTTTTTCAACAAAAAAATCGAGTACTCTTATTTTCTGGACGAGCCTCGTATGTAACCCAATACTTTCTTTATGTTATGAATCGAATGTTTTTGGTTTGATGCATTACAGTGACTGTCCCGCCATTTCCGTAGTTCACTTCAGGGACATTCTCCTGGGACTGTCTGTGTAGTAAGGTATCGTGTTTACTCGTAGTTCGGATCATTTCAGAAGAGTAAGAATTGGAGGGTCTAAGGGCCTTCCTGTTTCATCGAATACCTTTGAATACATCGGTTAAACAGTAAGGCCCATACCCGTGTGATTGAAAGAACATCAAAAAGCAGTACGCCATGCAGAAACCTTCAAGTCAAGGTTAGCTGTCCACGCCTGGTAAAACGAACTCGCTTGCTATGGGAAGAGGCCTCCCCCCCCCTTCTCCAGAGAAAGCGACCTAAAATACGGAAAATCAAGGAGACCGCATACAACCGCCTGGCTAGTAATTCAATAAGTCAACCTTCAATCAACATACATCCCCTATGGATGCCAATAATAAGGGATACTAATACTAGAGCAGCGCAACACGAGAGGATACACATATCACCTACACTACCGGGTCGCAGTGGCTCAATGGTAACGTCCTCGCCTTAAGAAACAAAGTACCCGGGTTCGAATACCGGTGCTGCCGGACGAAACGAAAGTACACCTGCTGTGAAGACATAAAAAGGTAAAGACGACGGATAATGTCATAAAAAACGAAAATAAAAATTATTTAAGAGTCGTTGCGAAGGCGTGAATGCTGTGTAGCATTATAAAAGGAAGGAGTCACTGATGCAGAACTCGCTATCAGTAAAGTTCGTCGCAACGCATTGCCTGTGACTCCTCACAATATTGATGACTTCATGCAGAAAATGGCAACGACCACAATTACACTGTGCTTCTGTTTTGGAGAAGTGATGGTGAGAATCGTACGCAAGGGGGTGCTCGGGGGTTCAAACCCCCTCCTCCAAAAATAAGTAAAATATTGAAATTACTGGAAATCGGTCTAGTCANAGAATCGTACGCAAGGGGGTGCTCGGGGGTTCAAACCCCCTCCTCCAAAAATAAGTAAAATATTGAAATTACTGGAAATCGGTCTAGTCATAAATTTCAACTACTTTCTGGTATTGCCACTAAGTTACACACTATATAATTCAAAATTGTAGGCTAAAGTATGGACTTCTCAGCATGAGACCTAAGATAATTCTAGGTTTATATTATCGATATTTGAGACTTTTTTTTCCAACAACCACTAAAAATGATGCAAATGAGTTCAGAAGAACACGTATATAAATGAGTTCGAGATATTTCCTGCGTACACCACTGGTGAGGGTGGTGCTTGAAGGACCCAGTACTTTGAAGTACTTCATTTACTTTTGGAAATTCACTCTCTTTAATTTACTATTTAATTACTAAAAAACTAAAAACACTGTTAACCACTAGTTAATGGATTTGAACGTATTAATTAATGGTTTTATAGTTGTATTTTTTTTTTAAGATCCATAACTCACTCATTTGACATTTTTGTCTAGCATCGATAGTTGAATCACTAGATCAAAAAATAAAATAAAATATCGCAACTATAATACTTTGGGGTCTTATTGCCAAAATATTGACCTCTCTCTCTCAATACACTATATAAAATTCTTTTCAGAACATATCGTGTAAAATACGAAAATCTATACCCTTCACGTCTGTTCAATCGTCTG
>NNCF01129439.1:177790-190304 GCA_002313205.1 Laupala kohalensis
AATACTAATAGAATGTCAATATGTTTGTAGTTTTAAGCAAAAAATTACATGTACAAGATATTATCGAACTATAGATTATTCTGAGTATAGTGTTTAAAAATCATAAGAATTGAAATAACACTAAATTCACGATTTATTGTTACAATAAACANGGAGAACCTGTATGATAAATCCGCCTTTACCAGAAGGAAAAACGGAGAAAAAACCGGACCAGGAAGCACTTAATCCAGTGCTTCGTGCGATAAGAAAACAAAAGTGCCAAATGGCTAACAGTCATACGCAACAAGTTAAACTATTGGGTGATACGGTTTTTTTATGTTTATTATGAATGTTAGATATGGTAGGAAGTTATTTAGGGACAAAATTCAAAGTTCAAGGATGAACAAGAAAGGTAAAGAAAGCTGTCACATAACATCGAACAGCTCCTAAAGCAGAGATCAGAAAGGATGAAGCAAATGTGGGTGGAGAGGAAGAAAAAAAACACAGCAAGAATTGAAGTATTGATTTAACGTGCTCTGTAAAAGTGCTATTCAATTAAATAAATAAAATAAATAATAAGAATGTTAGATAACGCTCAAATAACTAATTAGTTTAAAATTAGTTATTTGTTAATAAAGAAAAGAAAAAAATAAATTCTTCATAAAACTCTCATAAACAGATAGGTAATCTTTCACATATATAATGTAAGGAATTATCTTATACTCTCATAATTTTCCCTCTNTAAATAATAAGAATGTTAGATAACGCTCAAATAACTAATTAGTTTAAAATTAGTTATTTGTTAATAAAGAAAAGAAGAAAAAAATTCGACATAAAACTCTCATAAACAGATAGGTAATCTTTCACATATATAATGTAAGGAATTATCTTATACACTCATAATTTTCCCTCTCAATTCTAAGAATAACTTGAAGGTCACTAAATTCCACCGAAATGGACCAAAAAAGAATCCTGTAACCCTCTCTTTACCAGCGTCGTTTGGGCAGCAGCAAAGGAGTCTGATTGGACGCTTCGTGTACATTCGCCGATTCGATTTCCCTCTTCAATAGAGTCGCGTCGGCTAATGATGGATAACAAGCTCGTGTATTCTCTACACGTCGCACTTACCTTTCGCGTGTGTTGGCAACGGCGTCGTTAATGCGTCAGACGCTCTCGCTCGATGACAAACGACTGCCGACCAACGAACGCGAAGACACAAGATGACCTCTCGGCTCTGCTGCTCGCTTCTGAACGAGCGACTGATTTGCGTACAAAGCATTCAAGGAGGGGGATTTGAAAGGATTATCGAAATGGGATCTCATTTTGGGTGCTGACGGGCACTGGCAGTTCGTTCGCCTCAGGAATCGGCGAGGAACGAAATGCATCGGTAACATGAAGCGATTTTTTGCGTCTACAATAAGTCAGCGTGGCTCAGTTGGTAGTGTGCTGAATTTGCTGGTTGGATGGCAGGAGTTCGATCCGCAGTGAGATTTTTTATCACAACTCAACATCCAGACTGATCCCCAGAATGCTGTCTGCTGCCAGGACTCGGTCTGCTTTAAAATGAGTACCGGGTCAAACCGGCCGGCTTGAGGTGCTGGTCACGTCTCCTCCTCCTAAGATTTAGAAATTTCGGAGCTCTACCCCTTTGGGGTCTGTTGAGGGGCAGTTTTTTATCGCAACCAAATAAGACACCTAGGCATCTGAGGCATGTAAAAAGCGTTCTAATTGTAATTTTGTTGTTGTTGCGGAAACCGTTCTCTTTGACAACGCCAATATCCAAGTGCCTTCAGTTGATATTGTAATTGTAATAGTGGTCAAAAGAAACGTTAATTTTGAGAACATAGATTGGGAGGAGTGTGGAATTGTGTGAAGTGACCCGGAAGAGACCACAACTAACCCCCGGGAGCCGATGGGAGAGTTAAGTTAGGAAGAAAAAAAGAAATGGAATGACGATACGTCGAAGAGAGATCTGAAAATAGCCGATTGAAGATTAGAGATATGTGATTGATAAATGTGAGGGAATAATAAATTTATTGTCAAAAAGAAGTTACAAACTGCTTATGCCCACGTGGAGGACAATGAACTAATTTACTCTCCGGAAGCATGCAAGGGACCAATCCATAAATTCCGATCAAGGGCCCTAAGGCAGAGGCAGACATAACACTTCAGCACAGTCCAAAGATAAGAATAAAATTAGTTCAGTACGAGTTATATTATTATCAGAATACCAACATATTTGTATTTACTAAAACACAAAAAATATTGTCATAAAGTACGTATAGAATACGTATTAATGTCCAACCCTTGACCCATTTATTGAGTCTTAAATAGTTACTTCACGTAGAAAAAAGAACAGAATGGCGAAGATTGACCGACTTCTTTCGTGTTGTGTATGCACGAGACAAGAGATGGGAGCGAAACTAAAATAGAGACAAAATGTGTCCTAGTTTCAGTGGTCGTAGGCAAACGCTAAAACGTCCCATTGAAGCACCGTCGGTGTCACCCGTACGGAAACAGTCCAGCGTCCTACCCGTACGACCACGCCGATTCCTCACGTGACCAGTAGTAACGTAAAATTTACATTGATTTCTAAAAGATTATTTTCGAGTATTTATTGTCGAATTCTTCCCCCAGAGGAAGCAACAAGGAAACATCCTTTAAAACACATGTATTTGAAGGTTAAATGTGGCTTCACGCCAATAGCAGAGGTTCAGGGACTTTGAATCTCAATCATAGGGTTCTCGTCAGACACTTTACACAAGGTCGTCGCAATATGTGAAAGGAGATGTGATCAGTGTGGGAGAGAAATACATTTAACGCCTATGAATAATCAAATACGTATTTTGTTCCATATATTAATCTATCAACTAATATCTCGCAAATATCTCAAATATCTGTTGTGATAATATGTATAATAAAGTATAAACATGCATATTATATATTTAAGAGTACAGTATGAAAATGTAACTGAAGCTGGGTTCAGCAGTGTAATTAACGCTCCGACTCCCGGAAATTTTTTTATAGCACTGACTACCAGTGGGGTCCGTATGGACCCCAAGGTTCCTAAATCTTTGTTATTATTTTTCTCGGAAGAAAATACTTACTTTTGCAAGAAACTAAACCAATTTTCTTGTATATTAATTTTTAATATATATTTTGCATTTCCAGATTTAATGTTTTTGTACGATTTTTCATTGAAACTTACTTCTCATCTCGCACATATGCCTACTTCTAACTTCCTGTCTTCTTTTCTTGGACGTATCTCACATCTTACTCTCTACAGTTATCCTTGATTCTTCTCTCTTCTGTTTTCTTGTAATTTGAATATTTACCAAACTCGGTGAAATTGTGTGAATCTCTATTTGAGGTTTTTACCATCACTCGCGCGATCGCAAATTCATGTAATATACGAAAGCTCTGCGCAAGTAATAAGCTCTGTTCGTTGAACAATAACATTGTGAAAAGACGTGGGATGGTAGAGGGATGTTTTTGTCGAGATAAAAATGTATTCAATTTTTTGATGCTCCTTTTGTAAAGAACTCAAGAAAAATTTCATTATTATCTGTGATTTCCTTGCAAATACATGTGTATTTTTTTATTTTTTATGAATTATTTATAAATGAAACATTGTGAAAATGATTTTTATGAATTAATTTTATATTTATTATAAATAAAACTTCGTGAACAGGTGTAAATACTCTAGAGATCAATTTCAGCTTCCGGGTGTCGTTGAATGAGTATCTAACACTAGAAAATAACTAATGGCCATCTCCTGCTCACATTGTAGCATGGAATCGTCTGATCGTCGATGTCTGCGCCAACTGCACTATTGCTGTAAATCTAACATCGTGTGCTTTTGAACGCTCTTATATTGACAATTTTAGGATGAGTAAGATTGGATCTCGAACGTAGAATTTCCACCTTTATTTTCTTAGTAAATGTTAATACAGCAACCTGCGGTAGAAGATCTCTATCAACAATGTCTATTTTTTCGGTATCCATGTTTTTTAATGATTCACCATCGATTATTCTTACTATACCATTCCAGTTGTCTGTTGTATTTTACACATTTCTTTGCATAAAAAACATTTGGGATATATCAAATTGATGTTACGATGTGCGAAACCCGAGCTCCTATGAGATGGCTTACGAAAAACAGCCCATACGACTGAAACATTAGTTGGAAATGACAAATCATTTCATCTTCGAAAGTCCTCTTTTCATTTATTCCAGTGTTTTCTCACTCATTGTTTGATTCATGGGAATTTCATCTCACTCATGATAGGCCAATTGACGTTCGTTCAAGTTGTGAAGGTAGTATGAAGCAAAACTTGAACATTCCATCAGATACGCCACTTTTCTGAATAATCATCAGACGGAAAAATAATAGAAGCCAAACTCCCATCCAATAATAAAGCGTAACGTTCCTTATGCGCCTAAAATTGAAGATATAGGTGAGAAAATATGTCGGTTTGCATATACATTCCGTTGCCATGAACTCGCACTTCAAGAGTAATTCTACGAAGACAGGAATCTTTCATTGGTGGACACGACTGGTGACTTCTCAGTCAACTAGGAAGAGTGTATTATTGTCCCACAAGCTGGAGATTGTAGTTTCGAAAAGCTGCAGTTCTAAAACATATCACGCAGATGAAGTCAAAGGTTTTCTTATGTTACTTTACACTATATGAAAGTGTCGAAGAATGATCTACAATAACCAAAGAACATTTCGTGTAAAGTAACAGCAAAGCAGTTCAAACGCGAAACCATATGCTATTCATAAATAGAAAAATATTTATTACATTTTCTTCCCGGGGTCCATACGGATCCCATCGGTAGTCGGTGCTATATTTTTGAAAAAGTAATGCAATTTTTCAAAATAAATATAAAAAAGGGTACTGATGTTACGAGAGGAATAAAAGGAACGAAGTCATGACATTCCTTGATAACGGTTCCTTATGCATGTTGCGAGAGACGGAGGGTTGTATGATGTATCAGTAAATATTTTGTACTTTGTTACTTTAATTGTTGACACCTTTTTTCTAGATAAACTAAAAAAAAAAAGATTTTTATATAAATATGTAGTAATTTATTATAATAACTGAAATGACAAATTTATAAATGATGGTTTCATTTATTCAGCATACTTAATTTCTTTGTTATTCGTCTGTAACCAATTCGTCGTTATTGTAAGTTAATTCTAAGTAACGATTTAATTTGTTTTGGAATTAGTCTATTCTTTTGAAAATATATAATAAACATTTATTGCTGTTACCATAAAACGAGTAATTTTCGCCATTTTTGGCAATTTATTGTTTGTGAATTTTTGGTAGAGTTCTGTACGTTTCGTATCATCCCACACCATTCAAATCTTGCATTATGTTAGTCAGGGTTTATGTATTTAAGCGGTATACTCCGTTAGGATAGTAAAATACATCAGGCTGTAAAATCTCTCTATTCAAGCGACAAAATATTTATAAAATTTCAAATTAAAATAATGTATATTTTTGTTCCGCAAGTCTATAAATATCGTCACTGCCAATAACTGAATCTATTATTTCAAAATGTAATTTATTTTAATCAAATTACCTGTCACATTTGTTTAATTCATCAACTTTCAGGTCCTCACCAACGAGAGCCCTTATCAAGATGTGCTAGAGAACCATAAACATTCAGTCATTAAAAAATCAATCATTAAAAACAGCCAAAACAATATCATACACATACATTGGGTTCCCGAAATATTGAGTGTTTTATATTGTATGATATTTTAACTGTTTTTAAAGATTGAATCATTGTGTTTTGGTGCTCTACCATATCTTGATAAGAGTTCGTATTGGTAACGACCGAAACGTGGAATAATTAAACATACGTAACTGATTGATTGATTACACTAAATTGCATTTTAGCAATACCAGTGTATAGTTCATACTACAATATTTCAAACTCTTTATCGTAATTTCATCGGACTCGTTCAAACGGATTTAGAGCCTCAAAAAGCAACATATGGATGTCAGTTTAGTATTTTATTTACGGGAGAAAGGCAACTCAAGGTGATTGTGTGTATATCGCTGTGGGAAGATGTTCGTTGGGGATATAAAGCCTCTCGTACAAGTACACGAGGAGAAACTTTTAAGTGTTTGAATCTCATAATGAATCTTCTGAATCGATTGTCCATCTCCCGAAATCCTTCTGAGAAGGAGCGTTTCATAGAAATATTTGCGCAGTACGATATATGTAGATTCAGTTGTATCCTTGAATTATCCGATGGTTGTCGTTTCCTAACGCGTGAGAGAATCCAAGTTTTCAAGGATTAAATCAACTCGGAAAACATAGTCGGGTTTGACTCTCTATATTTTACTTAAACATGTCAGTAAAAAATTATAAATTCTGGATATTTATTATTGAGGATGGGTCCGAGAAAAAACAAAACCACTTTATACACTGCCGCTGTTTCGAAAATTTATATTTTCTTCGTCAGCGCTGAATAATCAACGAACACATCAGGGTTATTCTACAGAAATGGGGAAACAAATTTCGAAAACACCCTAACCTGTTAGTTTTAGATTCTTTTAACACATCAATTGTTTTTGCTAGTACAACATATTAGTACAAATGAATTATGAAATTTAGCATCACCAATTCAATGTGCGCGACACATAACGATTTATTTGCGACTGTTTCCTCACTCCTTAGTCATTTTTCGTCTCACTCCTTTGTCATTTCTTTGTTTGAACCTGTGAAGGTACAGAATGGTCTTACAGGAGCGGTTGACGTGATGGCAACCGTGTGGGTTCCCACTTAAACCAATGTAACCTGCTTCATTGCTCAATAACCTCAGTTGTTTTGTGTATACGCGTTGCAACTGTTGAAAACGTAAAGTGCTTGTTCGTGGACCTCACTCCTTTGGGCGCCGCAAATTTCCCCATTTCCGTAGACTCACTCACCAACACTCTCACTATCCTACATACTCATAACTCAACACAACATAAGATCACCACTCATAGCTTATAACCATACACAAACAAACGTCAACAGTGTAAAATTGTGGTTGTGTTTATTCTTGGGTATATTTCAATGGAAGACATTGATTAAAACTTTCACGTCTTTAATTTCTAGATGGTAGTTGCTAATTTTAAATTCGTTCTTCAATATTTTGTGATGATCCATAATATTATATGTTAAATTATACTACAATTAACGTCCATTCATGTATTTACTTAACGTTCATTAATGTCATATCATAATGCCATGCATCATTTCATGTTCAATTGTCCTGTTATTTTTTTATTATTTGTTATTATTTGATCACCTGACGACGACTTAAAACGACGCTGTGAGTTCTTTTCACGAATTATATATTATTCGTCCATAAAAGCGTAAGTCGTACATTATTTATTGAATTTTATGTTGAATACCGCAAGTTCTTGTCATTTGATTTTGTCAAGTAAAGGGGTGTGTGTGTAAACTCAGTGTGGGACCACTGAGCGCTGGGCCTGCTTGTAACCGTGGCCTGTCTTGAACACTCATCTCATAAATGATGCAGAAAGAATGACGACAGATTCGTATATTTATATACGGATCGTATATTTATTATTACTAAATGATTTGATAATTTCATGCTAAGTAAACAGTATCCTTTTGTTGCAATATTTTGGATTATTTATAAATAATTAAGATAATACGTTTATACTTTCCCAACGTTCATACTCTCTGTATTAATATTCTAATAACCCAACGATTTTATATATGATTGTTTAAATATGTAGTTATTGTCTCACATACTCGTTATATTGTCCGGTTTTTTCGAGAAATAACTCTCATCATCCATTTTATCAAATGTTTGAAAACGACGAGGAAGTGTTATAGGTATATGGCTTATAAAATATACAGCATTTAGATATGTGGCATTATTTCTCGATATAATTCCTTAATCTTTATTGTCAAATTTCGTGCTTTATGTATGTTTTCGAACTTACATATAAAATCACAGCTATGTTTAGATATGAATGGAGATACTGACGGTAAACATATTTCCTTACTCGTGTATATTGTGCATAAGTTAAAATTATCTCACAAATGGTTTAAATTCATGCGTTCTTCATACTTCAGGGACCTTTTAAATACACAAAGAGCCCAATAACGAAGTCCCTAAAAATCAACAGGCCTCTATCCTGTGCGATGATCTTGGAATTCTGCAAAAATTAGTGTTGGATGACACACTTTAATATTATCGTAAAGTGTATTTTATGAACAACGTAAGCATACAAATTGAATTTATAGACAGAAAAGAGTTACTTATGCAGTCATATGTAAAAAGTATTAAGAAATATTAATTAAAATTGCTTTTAAAAAATGAACGAAAGATGTCATCCACACAACCTCTGAGATACCATTCGGAAGCAATGAATTACGTAAGTACTTTTGATTATTTAACGAGCAATTTATGTATGAAAAATTCATTTAAGGATATAAAGTATTTTGTTTTTTAACAATGTTTTATTTTCACTTAGATTTTTACTTTGAAAGTGGATGATCAGCGCGGTATCTTACGATAGATTAATAAGCGCGACCACTGCAGGGTTCAGATATTACTAGTGTAGGCAGACTAAAACCACTAAAATATCTGAAATAGGCAGAAATAAATTGAGTAAGATGTGGTAATTGTTCTTTCATCTTGAAAAACATACCTAGCCGGCTAATGAAGTATTTGCAATTATAAATGACGGTGTATTTGTGGTGTCTTTTGAAGGACACGTATTTTCAAAGAAAGACCAACTTTCAAATCATGAAACTGATAAAAGTTGACTTTGTTTTGTAGCAGATTAATCCGCAGTATTTTTACGTTACTTTTATGTATATGTCACTGGTTATTCAAAACATATTTCATTTTTACCGATGTATGATGCATAAATCACGAAGCCGTTTCGCTCGACCTCGTATATTATTGCTAATATATAGAAATTAAATTATCTTTTTTCTTCTTTTTTATTCGTATTGTCGTGTTTTAAGACCATCAGAATAATCATAAAGAAAACAATTATACATCTTAGTGATTTGACAAACTTGGAGCGCCAGTCCAACCTTAAGGAAAGATGTATAATTATTTTCTTTATAATTATTTTGATGGTCTTAAAACACGACAATACGAATAAAAAATGAAAAAAAATGATTTAATTTGTATCTATCAGTTAATAATATGGTACAAACCATATTCAGAAACTCGCTGGACTTGTCTGAGTATGTGCAAACATGACGACCGAACAGAACGGTTTCGAGATTTATGCATCTCGCCTCAGAAAAAGTGAAATAGCTTTCTCAAATGTCCCGTGACCTACAGATAAGAGTGATGTAAAGAACACTACCGAAAATTTACTAAAATAAATCTTCCATCACTTTCGTGATTTAAAAGTTGATAATTTTTTGAAAATATGTGTTTTCTCCACAAGACGCAATGTATTTCACCATCTGTTATAATTGCAATTATTTCATTTAAATGTCCGGTGAGGTATATTTTTTTAAGTTAAAATCACATTAATAAAAATACATGTTATTCTGTTTGTTTACACCGATTCAGATTCTTTAGTGATTTAATTCTACCAACGCTAGTCCCACATTAAAGTGAACTCTATTATCATGAAGACAATCTTCTGAAAAGGGACAAGATACAGCGCAATAACGGGTGGATGCTGATATAGTGGAAAGCGTGCAGTTACAAGTGAATATAACGAGATGGTATGCTCTTAGCAATTCATTAAATAAATTTAATAATAATAAATTTATTGTCAAAAAAGCAGTACAAACTGCGTTTGACCACGTGGAGGACAATAAACTAATTTACTCTCCGGAAGCAAGCAAGGGACCATCCCATCAATTCCGATCATGGGCCCTAAGGCAGAGGCGGATTCAAAAATTTCAGCAAAAGTTCCTAGATAAGATAAAAAGTTAGCTGCGAGTTATAATACATATATAATGTCAATATGTTTGTAATTTAACGCAAATATGTTTGTAAATTTACATGTACAAGTTATTATCGAACTATAGATTATTCTGAGTATAGTGTTTAAAAATCATAAGAGTTGAAAAAACACTAAATTCACGATTTATTGTTACAATAAACACGCCCCTAGACAAAGCCCAGAGAACCTGTGTAAGAAATCCGTCTCTACCCCAAGGAAAAACGGAGAAAAACCCGGGCCAGGATGGGACGCTGTTTCTCCCAGAATGTTTCGCGGTGCGTCTAGTTACGTAGAATTACTGGTGCACTCGTCACCGTGGTTCTTAGTTGGCCAAAACGAAAAATGCATACATGCAAAAGAAAAACATTATAGTAACAATAATCATTATAGGAATATAATGGTAATACAATCGATACGAAGACATGCATAGTGGATTGATTATTGCTACCTATTAATTTTAAAATATTAATATTTGTGACAACGAGAGTTTTTTGTGTAGGTACTAGTGTTTGGCGATTAATTTTTAGTTGATGGTATGGTCCCTTGCTTGCTTTCGGAGAGTAAATTAGTTTATTGTCCTCCACGTCGTCAAACACAGTTTGTAACCGTTTCGTCTGTTGGAATACGGTCGTATCTAGAGTGAGGTATATTTCCGTTCTTTCCTTACCATTCAAGTAAAGGGACGGGCTGTAACCTGGCTGTGCAAGTTCTTTGCATCATTTGAAATAAACTTTTCCTACTTGTGATTCACGCGATATGACGCAATGTCGCGTCGCGGAACTGATCTGCGATCTGCTGTTCTCTCTCTCTTCCGGCGAAGGATTTGTTCGCAGCGCCACGTGACTCGGATTAATTAAGAGCGAAATGATGAAACGCGTCGTGGTGGACATCACGACACAATTTGCTTTCGAGTGATTTCCCCTGCGGTTTTTCCTTCGAAGAAGAATCCGACGAGGTGCTGTGAGGATCAAATCATTCCCGGGAAGTTGGCGCGAACGATATAACAACATTATTATTATTATTATTATTATTATTATTATTATTATTATCTTTACGAATTCTTTCTCAGTAGAATCTGGAAACATTCAGCCATCTCATAGATGGTATTGAGATTGGGTTTTATCGATACAGAAAGGAAATGCATCCTGGCCTGTACGTTATAAATTATTTCAAAATTTTCAGGACAGTTTTTTGTGCAACCTTCATAATATTCTTCTCGAGTCCTAGATTTCCAAATTATTCTGAAACCTCTTCGATAAAATACCTTCGACATATCACTAAGGAGATAATTTCAACGTTGCCTAACTTCCTTATATTCTTCATCTCAATTGCTAGTTCCTCGTATTTCCTAACTTTTTCTGACTCAGTAGAAGTAATGTTGTGAGTCAGCGGAACAGCAATATCGATTATGGTGGTTGTCTTATTTTCCTTATCAATATGAAGGATATCTGTGCAATTATAATCCACTGTCTGGTCTGTCAGCACAGGTCTATCTCAATAGAGGTCGTGCTTCTGATCTTCAAGTACAGCTGGAGGTTGGTATTTACAATATGGTGTTACATCCCGTTTTAATAATTCGTAATCCATTGCAAGTTGTTTGAATTAGCTTGGCCACTTGGTTATGCCTGCTTAAGTAGTCATTTTCTCCGAGAGATGAACAACCAGTCATTACCTGTTTGATAGATTCACCAGGCCTTCCGCACTTCCAACTTGATTCAGAAACATCGAGTTTGAGGATATGTTTCTCATAATTTCTTGTCTTAATCATTCTATCTTGAATGCCATCATAAACCCTTCTGTTTTAGGGTAAAGGTGTCCATCCTTGATCCATTGCAGGAGCGCAGTTTTATCTACATAAACAGCTTTCAACAACTTTGGAAACTTTCCATGTAGTGCCATTTCTTCTCATTTTTTATTTCCATTTTCTTTCGTACTCATTGGTTCACATTGCTGATTAGTTTTACCTAGGTTAAGGGGTGTATATTTGTCATCAGCTTTTGCAATCATCACCATTATTTCTTCATAGGAGAGCATGGACTTGGTCTTAAGATTATTTTCTTGATTCCTACATAATTTGTGGATATTTAACAACACACGTCCACCCACTTTTCGAGGCAAGTACAGCCTAATGGTAGAAGAGTTTGGGTAAAAGTATCTGAACTTATTCAGCAATCTCCTAGTCAATCTATCTAAGTCATTCAGATCCGTGTCTGACCATTTTACTATGCCAAAGGAGTACGTCAGGACAGGAATGACCCAGGTATTGATGGTTGTGATGATATTTGCCCCAGACAATTTATTTAGACGCCTCTTGTACATTTTCGTATATTCATTCATGAGATGTGCATGATCAATTTTGCTACTCTGTGGTATTCCAAGGTACTGATATAGAGCTTTTGGATTACGTTCCTCTATTTCTTCAATAGGTTCATCATTTAGTTCCATTTCGCCCCTTTGTATACTCACAGTGTCACACTTATCAAGGCCAAAACTCATTCTTATGTCTTCCCTGAAGATTTCCCATTAATCTTCACCATACCCATTAATACCGCTTCACAATACCCATTAACGAG
>NNCF01129439.1:191737-211579 GCA_002313205.1 Laupala kohalensis
CTCCTATCGCTCCATGTAGATAAGCTTCAATAGCACGCTACGTTTCCCATTTACAAATACAACAACAACAAAAATGATCTTAATAATTTCAGCATTGTTAATGTGAAATTTCTAAAGCAAGTAGACATGTCTGGCTTTGATAAGATGTATCCTCTATCCAGTATCAATAACTAACTACTAACCCCTCCACGTGGGCCAAGTTGTTGGTAAACCCAGCTAACCGGCCCACCCATACTTATACCATTCTACCCTCCCACCTCCTATCGCTCCAAGTAGATAAGCTTCAATAGCACGATACATTTCCCATTTACAAATCTGCAATAAAAAATCTCGACCAGACATAGTAGCCGTGCCAGAACCGTGCAGGAAAGATATTGCATTTATTGGCAACATTCTCCCGAAGGAGTTGGTAATGACGTATTTGTCCGGTTCTAGTGGGCACCCAGCGGAGTAAATGGAAAACGTCGTAAGACAAGAAATGTGTGAACCAGAAATTTACATTTTAATATGTCCTTCCAAGACGGAAAATGAATAAGGAGTTTGAGTCTGAGGAGAAAGAAATGAATCAACATTTGGACAGAAAAGAACTTCCTGGTGGATTTCTCAAGTTGAAGTCTGGAAGGAAAAGGGAAACTTGTGGTTAACAAGAAAAAAATAACTTAACTGCTTAGAGTTTCAGGTTACATAGTTATGAATAATAATAATAATTGCAAGAGATTATTTAGCATAGCTCAAATTTTAAGAAAGTGCATCTAATCCTTGCGGGTAGAGCCTGGGACCAGCTAGAACACCTTTAGAGTTTTGAACACCAAAACATCAAGAATAATAATAATACAAACTGTTATCAAGTATCCAAGTTTTTTATAATGAAAATTAATTCGCTGACATAGCCAGTCGCTACCACTACATCGGTACTTTTCAATGCTAATGTTACGACTGACAGAACAAATTCCGTGGAAAAAGGCATTTATTTCTTCTGTCATTCGTAAAATAAATCTGTTTGAAGTAAATCAAATCATATGATTTTATTAATAAAGGTGCATGAAATAATTTTCACGTGGTATTCTAATCAAAGAACTTTCAACTTCTGCATACGTACGTATGTATATATAAAAAATACTATAAAAAAGGGACTATAAAAAAATTTCAAAATGTTTTCGGTCAAAATTTTTTGAAAAATTTTTGAAATCTTTTTGGGCAATTAGGTATATATATTTTCAGATTGGGACCGTAAAAAATTTTCAAAAATTTTCCGACAATTTTTTTTGAATTTTTTTTTAAATTGTTTGGTTACTTGTATTTATATTTCCATTGGGACCATAAAAATTTTCAAATTTTTTTTAGACAAATTTTTTTGGGAACTTAGATTTATATATTTTCGGATCGAGACCATAAAAAAATTCAAGATTTATCGTAGAATTCTTTTTTAGAATGTTAAGTTGAAATGTTTGCATGTATATACATGTATGTATATTACCCCTTTACGCAGTTATATATTAGTGTGGGTTTTATATTGTGTGTGAAGTATTCTCACATGAGCAGAGTATGTTTCGACTCGTCCCCGGAAGATCCTCAAACCGATGTTCAGCATCCAGTGCATAGCCTCTCAGGCTCAACAAAGCCATCCCTGCTGCTCTGGCCGTTCCAAGGCCCCCGCGGCACGCGTTGGTGACGCAGGCGGATCGGCGCCGTCGTCGTGTAATTGGCCTCCTGTTTACGGCGCCCGCCCGTCCGCCCGCTCCGCAAGGTCGCTCTTAATTTGCATGGAGCATCATCTCGACACACGCAGTTTTCTCACGCGTTGCATAAGGCTTATGACGAGGTGAGATGGACACAAAAGCTACGATATCGGAAGTCCGTTTCCCACCGTCCGGTTTTATCCCTACGAAAAGAGTTTCCGCTCAGTCGAACTAAGAATTCCACGGAAGAAAAATGGAATATGTCCTAAGCGAAAAAAAATCGCAAAAAGCGAAAAGTAACGTTTTTAGCGGAAAATAATTTTTTTTTGCTCTTGGAACTTTTTTCCGTTTACATAGGGACGGCGTCCATTGAAATAATAAATCTCGAATTTATAAACAATATTTTTCGAATAATCCATAGTTCATAATAATACGTACTTGTGAAATACTTTTTTTGTTTTATTACGTAGAATGTTTTTCGTATTCTGTTAATATGATAACTCGCAGCTAACTTTTTATCTTATCTACGAATTTTTGCTGAAATTTTTGAATCCTCCTCTGCCTTAGGACCCTTGATCGGAATTGATGGGATGGTCCCTTGCTTGCTTCCGGAGAATAAATTAGTTTATCGTCCCCCACATGAATATACACAGTTTGTAACTACTTGTTGACAATAAATGAATTATTGTTATCAATTCCGAGAATGAGGAATTTGTATATAGCTATATGGTAGACTGAATGACATGTTGGCGGTTTTCGAATGTCCTGAAATTTTTTAAAAGAAAAAATATATCATTGCCTACTATATATACATTAACTATTCTAATGAAATTTGTAGGGCTAATACTTAAATAAAACTATCTTGCAGTTGTAAGGACTCTTAAAACGCTTCTGAAGTGACGGTTAAAAAGCATTGCATGTAATTAGTAATAATAAATTAATAAATTTATTGTCAAAAAATAAATTCCAAAATAATATTCCATAATTTGTTATGGAATCGATACAAAAACACACGTGTCTAAAATTCATTACAAAAATGTATAGTATAAAACTTACCTGGCATTTTCAGATGATTAAGATTGTTGACTGTCGCGAAACGACAGAAATATAATTGAACAAGAGACCATTTCTCATTTGTGTTTTAGCAGTATTTAGCAGTTTTTCAATTTTAGCAGTATAATTAATTATCTGCACTTATGAGTGCACTATATTTCATTAATTACTGTTATAATGACTTATTTTAACATAAGCAGAACAGATAAATTGCAAATGTCATAAAATGGTTATGAGTTTGACAAGCGCTGGGCAGGTCCTTTTTACCTTAAAATCTCATTTCAAAATACGAAGAATTTCCATCATTTCGGTTTAGGATCAACATTTCCAGTTCTAATGGACGTTGATTTTCTACTTTATTTTGGTTATGACTGCTTCCGTTCAAATGAAAACGGATACGTTCGGCAGATACTTGCGTCTAAATCTTTCGTGCTAAATAACTAAGAATTATTTTTATACCTCAAATGATTAGCTTCGTGTCACGAATTATTGTGATGAAAACTGTTCTGCCATATCTTCATCTGTTATTTGAGAAGCTCGTTTTCAATGACTCATTCGGCGTGTATGGATTCGATTCAGGCCATGATAACGAGCGCTAATGAGGCCCAATTCTACGTGACTCTTAGACTCATCGCGAAACTTTTTGGGGCAACAGCACCTAGATGTTAGGGAGATTTTGCATAGCGTAGCTGTGAGCTATCGTATACGTTATCCACATACAAGTTACTTCTGCGCATGCTCAGAAGTTAGTGGCACTCTAACGCTCCTACCGTAATAAATTGTAACATCTATGATTGTGTGTGAGGTTAGTGGTATTCTAGTGAGAGAGGTCATGGCGGATTCTGGTCTGGATTTGAGGTTATGTTGATGTCTGAGAGGGTATGTCAGAGATTTGTTGGTTGCGTGTGCCGTTTGAACACGTGCTGGTGTATTCACAGGACAGTGTACTTGTGTACGCTTGCATAGAAGTAGTTTGTTTGGGTTTACATTTTTTACTATAATTTCTGTCGAAGGTACGCTATGGAAAATGCATCGAGTACATTATTTCTTTCCATGTGCGTTACGAGATTAGCGTCATCAACGCTAGGAAGCCGTCTGAACTGAGACATCGAAGTGGAAAATCGAACCCGGGGTGTTTCCAGACAAGCGAGAGAACTAGCCTTGAGCTACCGAGGGGACTAATTGAGAAGTTATAAAAAAAAGAGAGAAAGGGTCCATGGAAGGGAGAGAGAACATCAATCACAGGTGGACGAGATCAATGGCGTCGGTGGGAGAATGTGAAACGAGGGTAGACGAAGCAGGAGTCGCTGACAGCTTCGCGAGACGCGTCTAACAAGTCGAGGGGAGAGCAGTAACAAATGTAACGGACTCTCGCACTCCGAAACAAAACCCTCACCAACGCTTCTTTTTGATTCTTCTGAAATGGAAATTTTGCGAACGGAAACTGAAATTTACGAGTGCGTGAAATACATTATAACCAATTAATTCAGAAAAATCTGGACGACCGAGTTTCTCTCTGATGAAACTTTCACTCGTAACTATTATACAGCGTGTCCTAGAACTCCATTAATTTGTAGAAATTGGAGGGATGATACAGCACATTAATAGGAATAAAAATATATCCGGGAATGTTTCCTGAATGAGATAAAATGACGCTAAGAGAGGAAGAACACGAGACAAAAGGCCTGTAAAAAGCTTTGTTAGGGGAATTTAGAAAATGATAAAGTTCAGTTTCAACAAATTACAAGAGATATTCAAATTTCGACTTATAAGTCGTAATACTGGCCTCTTCCCGATGTCCCAGGAATTCTAGATAGAACATATTCGACAATACATCCGATGTCGGTGTGGGAGCTGCATCGCTGCTAATTGTCGGAACTTTGAACAACCTGATTTAATTAAATGATGTTGTTCTGTGAACAGTTTTATCACTTTTCTACTTCCCCTAATAAAGTGCTTTACACATGTCTTATGTTCTTAGTGTCTTAGTGTCATTTTTGCAAGCTTTTATTTAACTTCACTTGTTAGTATGTTTGGGCCATATATTGCAAAGGAATTTTCATCCAGTTCCCCTCACATATATAAACCCCTCACATAAATGCATTATGTCTATTTTAAATAAAAACTTTTAAAAAGGATTTGATGACGATTTTTATGACACTTGTGGAGTTGATAAAAATTTCCGAACAAGTATAACTGTATGATTTTTTGTTCACTTTGATGAGCTCTATCATCATTCCAATTTCTTACGTAGAGTTCTGGGACATTCTGTATCATAAAACATCAAGATACTTACAGTTGTACACTTTTTATGTATTTAATGCATTCAGACTATTATGAAAATTGTTTCACCGTGTAACCTTTGACTTAAAGGAATGCATAATTACTTTCTTACTTATACCCGGCACACTATATCTCGTGAAAAAGAGGAGATCAGCCCCATAAGAAAGCATTGGTTGCGTATTACAACGACACACCTACAAACGCTCATGGAATCTGGCAAGGGCAAAGCCTTCAAGACCGTCAGGGGGTGGAATCCACCTCGAGCTTACTGCAGATGCACGAGTAAAACTCCTAGCAAGAAAATTAATTCCAGTACATTAAAAAAGGGGAAATTTAATAGGTATTATTGTCAGTAATTTAAAAATTTGTGGGCATATTCATCCCACTACAATATACGTTTTGTAAATTTTCTGTTATTTAAAAAAAATGTTGATTGAACATTTCTTAATTTAAAGTAAAAATGTGAGTAATAAAATGATGAAACTCGAATTTCGGGTGCTAGACCCTGCTAGTTCGAATTAATTTATTCTTCGCTTTTTGAATACGCCAGTAATTATCTGTTACAGATATCAAAGATATAAGAGTGGAAGGGGAGTGGCATCCATAGTATAATGATCTTCTCTCTCAGACTATATTAATGCTGTTCTGTCATTCTCTTGCCCATATTCAGAAGGTCGGAGGTGAAGAAAGAAATGATGGCACTATTAATTACGAATAATAATTTTCTGCTATTACTCGTATGACAACATTCTCATGATATCCTTGTTGCAATAATTATGATTCATTTACTGTTTCAAAAATAAATTATACGACTATTTATGCTTTTATTATTCTATGGTTATTGTAACAAATTAGTTTTCTTGCATTGCGCATTTTCCCTCACGTCTGGAATGAAGCAGATTTTAGAGAGGATGAAAACCTTGCCGCAAGGTCGCTATTGAATTCCATGTCGCAACACTCCAATAGATTTTTTTTTTCACGTGCGAGTCGTTCAGTTTTATAAAGTTACCTATTCGCTTGTCATCCATTTTTTAATCTTGTTGACTTTTTTTCTCAACGAATATTTTATGTAATAACGAACCAATAAATATATGTTAAATGCAGTTCTTAATTATGATTCTGAACATTGATTTCACCTTTTTTGATACACAAAAAACAAATATTTCATTTTAATCTCAATACGTATTACTTTAACATTCTCCACATATTTAAGACTCTCACATTCCTTAAGGTTGAATTAAATCATTAAATTGTCTGAAATCGGCAAAAGAATAAACAGAGTAAAATTGCTTATTAGTTTCTGTGATTTGAGAAAAACTTAGCTCACCGACCGCTGAAATTATATAATGGTGTAATACATTGGGTTTTACGGAGAAAACACGAATTTTCAAAAAAATATTTTGTTTCAAACAAAAACGTATTTTGTTTGTAGTATATTATTTACTGGTGGATAAAAAATTTCTCGTGTTTTTTCTTTTTTATTATCCATATTGTTGTGTTGTAAGACAATCAGAATAATGATACGTCTCCGTGATTTAACGAGCTGGTTCTACCTTAAACATTGATTTGTGATATTTTGTACAAATATACTTTCCTTTCGGATTGCTGAGGTGTGGTCTACAAAATGCCCACAACCCTTTTCTTGACGAGCCTCATGATACTTTGTTCGTGCGGGAAACGTTCAACCAATTCGATGTAAATCGACTGTATTTTTCGTTTTAATATTCTTCATTAAATTATGACTATCAGGTTGACAAAGCTAATTGGTTGAAAGGCAATGGTTTATATTTAATCAAAATGAACTCATGGGATTCAAGTAATCGTAAAATTGTTGGACACTGTACCTGTGTGTAAACGGACGAAACTTTACATAGATGAAAATAAATTTTAAATAGCTAACCCAGCACGACTCGATCTGTACAATCCGTAGAATATTCCCTATTACACGAATTAATTGCAAAAATATTATTTTATTTATTTAATATACTTATATTCGTATGCTCTGTTTTATTAACATATCTGTTTCTTAATTTTCATACGTTTCTCATATTTTCAAATTTTGACAGCGGTAGTCTAGTCGTAGCATCTGTGCTTCCAAGATCAGAGCGTGGGTTCAAACCCGGGCTAGGGGAGATTTTTCGGCTACGTTTTCCATCACCTACTCCAGACATGTGGGTTCGATACCTTATGTTCCCTGGCAACCCAACATCTCTCCTTCCTAATTCTCTTACCCAAGTCCAACGGTTAGGTGGTCAAAGGTAGAACCTTGAAGCCTGAACCTCGCCAAAAGTCATTAAAAAATAAGTATAAAACCTATAGCGAGTGTTCTCTCTACGGATCATACTTTTATTGTTTAAATGCTGAGTTCCCACGACATCACGAGCGACAGATTTTGAATTTTCAAAATTCTTTTTGCATACAAATTCATATATAATGAAAATATCTATTGATTAGATTAAAATAAAATCAGGGGGCGTATTTAGTATAATTAATTATTGATTTCTATATCATTGGTTTATCCCTACGCCCCACGGTTTTGTTTTACAAATTAATGTCTCGCATTGGTGACGAGAGTAATGACTAGTGGATGAACCACAATTATTTTCAAGCCTTTTTATTTTACCATATTTTTTTCCAATAAAACAGTTTACCATGTTCGTACCTTTTATTTGTGTACGATGCATTCCTCTGGGGTTATTGGTTCCCGGGGGTTTTGACAGCTCTTTCCACGACAGCGCTTCTCACATTTCTTCGTGGACAAGAGATGTGTATNTCTTTGCATATTCATTTGTTGCTTGTCATTTTTGTTGGGTGCAAAGAACTGGAGTCTCGATCCCGTCCCCAGATAATCTTCTTCCTCCTTCAGTTTGTGTTCCCTTGGATTCGGATCCAAAATTTGATGACGAGAAATGCCTGAGAATGCGGGTCCCTTCCCACGAATTTTTTTTCAAATTAACTTCTTGAAACTGCAATTTTAAACTTTCTTTTATATTAAAGTAGTAACTTAAATTGTCGTTTTCATAAATAACCCTGAAAAAATTACGTTTATTGAAACAATTCATGTTTTAACAAAAATTTTACTTGGGGCGCTACTTCTATTGTAAATTTAATCTAGGTAATTTTCTATTAGATTAGTGGCGCGGAATCTCGCTGGAGTGCGATTACGCTAGAGACAGTGAAATATCGCTGCCCTATACTCCTATGTTCCTATGTAGGAGTGGAAATCTGTGAAAGCTAAGTCATATGTTTGACCTACGAAGTCATTCTTTAAAGACAGATGATTTTATTTGTTCGTCTTATTGCTTTCAATGGACGTACTGAAATTTTTTCGAAGTAAAAAAATCTTCCTTTTATTTTTACTATTTCTAACTCTTTATTTGGAGGGGGAATCACGTGCCCTCTGTGGACCCCCTTGGATTTAGCAGTGTGGTCGATTCTTCTGCAAACAGAAACAACAATAAAGTTTCAATCCAGATCACAGAAAATAATTTCATTCGAAAATAAACAAAATACGACAACATTAACATAATCAGTCCTATGGTAGGTTGAAATTTATTCTGGTTAGAATGAATTTTTGGCGTTTAGGTCAAACCTACCAGTATGAATTCCCAAAACAAAAACAAGATGGAGGATTTTGAAATTTATTGATGTCTTCTGAATGATAACTTTATGACACGTAAATGATTTGAAAGCAATACAATTTAGTTCACTATTGAGAGATTTCATAAAAAAATTTGAATCATTTTATCTTGTTTTTATAGTCTGGAATATTAACGATTTGGGAAGAGATCCAAAATCGATTTGGAATGAGCAACCCGCAATAGCATGTTAGTTCCATTTTTTTAACTCACGGGAAATAAGGTGGTGGTATTAAAAGCAGGGTCTGCCATAAATGAAGGCTTTGCAATATTTGTTCAAATAAAATAAATAAGGTCAAACAAGTAAAGGGTATAATATGGATAAACAGCCATGTCGCAGTACAGGAATGAAATTCGAGAATTTGATTGCTAACATAAATATTGGTGGAGGCTTCTGTAAACGGTTTCCTTTCGTATTTTTATGAATTTCTTTTCTTGAATGTGATAGTTATTTTTCAATACATTCTTCTCGTATTCTTCCGCATAACCTTCAACAGCAGGAAGATCTCTTGGTTAAGCTTTCACGAAATCGTTTATGCTACAGTACCTATTATCATGGGAATTCAAGGCCACGAAGTTTCTAGTAAGCATTTGTGTTGGGGAATTGAAAAAGTCCAATTGAAAAATACCTTTCAAAATACGTCTTAATTTTAACGTACGATATTTGTTTCAACGTAAAATAACACACGAAATTCACAACTGTCCAGTTGTAAGATTGATTTAGTCGAATGATTGTTTCATTACTTCAACATCTACTCACGACGCATAAAGAAGTAATCATTTACAGATATAACATCACTGACAATGTCAATCACTTCTTTTGAATGTCTTGGTTTTATTTAATATTCACGGTCCTCTCCCATGATCTTATATCTTTTTGGTTCATTTTAATTACTGAATACTTTTATACAGCGTATTTGTGGTATCTATCATATATGGATTATTAGAATTATTTATACCCAAGTTACGTTATACTTTATGACGTGAACTCATCACAACGATGTGCGATTTGCAATCAATTAAGTTTACAATCATAACCTTCCGTCGGATATTTGTACGGATACAGTTTCTACAACGTTCCGGCGAGGATTTTGAGCTTCATAATGGAGTATTCTAGTAATATGTTCATGAATGAAAATGTAACAACAGAAAGAAATTAACACAAAAAGAACTAGGACCATTTAAGAATTAAAAAAAAGATCAAAATCCTGTCTGAGGCATTGTTGTTAAAAAACCATAATTTGTTTTTCAATGGTCGTAAAATATAATAATTTAATAAGATAATAACGAAAGGTGTAAATAGATCTACTAAAGCTTATTTCTCTCCTTTTCTTCAATGCGATATCGTATCTTTTCGTGGAGCCGTCACGTCCGACTGATTTCATACGCTCTTTAGTTACAGACTGAGTTAGTTTTCCAATAGAGTCGCTACCTGACGGGTCACAGTTCAAGTAACGTGTTCATGATGTATTCTCTTTTATATTTGTTAGTAAACAAGGCGCAACTTCGAGAGAAGTGTAATGTTCTGTCTCTTTAAAGTGTATTTACTACTTACATTCTCTCACACTAACTTTTACCCGATGTGTTTAGAACATGCATATCTTTGCGTGACTGCAGTGTATCATAGAAAATGTAAAATTAAACAAATAAAATGTCTAAAATTTGCATAAATAAACAGAAAAACCTAGGACGTAGCAATAAAGAGTAGCATAGGAATATTTTTTAGGGTCTCCAACAAAGGATTTTTCGATATTCCAATACGCCTTTAATATCGGAAAATCTGTTTTGAGTGAGAACCTGTAATTCAGAACCAAGGACATCTCCAAATCTTAATGTTCCCATCATACATATAAACGATATTGACGAACCAGTCAGGACAAAGTTGCTAAATAAATTAACGCAGAGCATTAAATTTATGATAAATTTATGACGATGTTATTTATGATTGATTCTGCAGAAATGGGGAAATTTGTAGCACACAAAGGAGTGAGGTCCATGAACAAGCACTTCACGTTTTCAACAGATCCAACGCGTGTACACTGAGGTTATTGAGCAATGAAACAGGTTACATTGGTTTCGATGGGAACCCCCACAGGGTTGCCACCACACCAACCGCTCCCGTAAGACAATCTTTACCTTGATAGGTTCGAATTTCAAAGAACGACAAAAGATTTGGAAATACAATGACAAAGGAGTGAGGAAGCAGGCGTAAATGATTTAATATCTGTGACATGCACACTGAATCTGATTATGTTATTCCCAATTCATTTGTATCAATGTCATGTGCTAGCAAAAGAATTAAAAAAT
This sequence comes from Laupala kohalensis, assembly GCA_002313205.1. Taxonomy (NCBI): domain Eukaryota; kingdom Metazoa; phylum Arthropoda; class Insecta; order Orthoptera; family Trigonidiidae; genus Laupala; species Laupala kohalensis. Next base: position 202,698 of record NNCF01129439.1, read on the forward strand.
TGAAAAATCCAAACCTAACTGGATAGGGTGTTTTGGACAATGAAGCCGGTTATGGGTTTCTCAACCCATACCTCGTGATCTGGTTTGTCGCTACCTCTCTGCCAAATTTTATCAATATGAGTTAAGTGATAAAAGCAACAAATATCCTGAGACCAATACACGTTCACATTCATATATTAGTGCTAATTGTTGTTAGCCTGTTTAATGCCTCACGGAATTCACTATTTCAAAGTTTACGTAAGCAGATCTAGTCAGATAACATAATCGAAAATTCATGTAGGGTCCGCCCCAATTTCTTTCCAATTCACATAATTCGCTCTTGTTTCTAAATCCTTCCAAACACAGGATGACACATACTCAGCACCGTTAACCACCCACCAAGCAGCGGGAATGATTTACAGCTGTTCCGCGAACTGTCTCTAATTGGCAGAGATGTATTGAGTATACTAATGCTGCGGATACGTCAGAGCTACTAACTAGAGGAACACGATGCTCCTGTTCTGTACCGTTTGGGGACGAGATAAAGAGATAATATTTTCTGAAATCTTCCTTAATTTTAAGAGTGCATTTGCAAAAATGTTCCCTCAGAAACGTACATATTATTTCACGCATTCGGTGAATACTCGGAGGAACCACTTGATAATCTATATTTTTGTCTAATCGATTTAAAATAAAAACTCAGGAAAGAAAGTTCTTTCATTGTATCGTACACATCAGCATGCAAATGTCCCAGAAAATTGTAGTTCCTTTTCTGCGTAAGCGAACGGAGTAAATTACACAAATGACGTATCGTATTTAAGAACATTAAATACGATGCGTCGGCGATTTCCTATAATAATAATAATAATAATAATAATAATAATAATATTAATAATAATAATAATAATAATAATAATATTTTATTGAACCACATAGATCACAACAAAGATGTATGTCGAGTCATAGAACTAACAACAAAACAATAATATTTACATATAAGAATTACAACATTATATTAATTTTGATACATTTAACCATATTCATTTAACTTAGGCTAAGTAGAAATTAACATAGAATACAATTATTTTCTACTATTACAGAATATTAATATTTATTTAGGCTAGGGTTATTAGATATCTATGGTAGGAATTCTATTATTTTACTTTTATTTTATTAATTTATGTCGAGGTCTATATTTATGTTAAACAAAGTAATTTGATGTTGTTGGATAGTTTCCTTCATCACAGGTCACCTTCTGCACCTTTGTTCTAATGATTACCTGCAACAGATTGTTTCATCGTTTCATCTTTCACTTTTTTCCTTTCCGAGAGATAGCAGCACTTAAAAATTGAATCAAGAAAAGAAGCTTCTTGACTCATTTATTTGAAGAGGATGTTTCTTGACTACGTGACTCCTGGCAATCGACAGCTCTGATGCGTCTCACCATACTGGTATAAACAATATTCGTATGGAATTGTAAGTGAGTTACGTTTCGCTCCGTTGTATCATATACTATTATTCCATTTCTGACATTGTGAATAGAGTGATGCTTGCAGATTGGGGGAAGTAGTACTTGGAGGAATGTTCTTGCTTGAAAAGAGTGAACGTTCATATAATCGAATATAATTTAAGTTTATTTTTCAATTTACCTTTTTTTTAAAAAAAAAATACCTTAACTGTATATTCAGTACCATCCTTACGTTAGTATTTTTTTCGTTTCGGAGCTCAAAGAGATAATTCAAAAGATATACCCTTCTTTATACTGATACACGCCTCAACTTGATACTGGCACTGGAGTACATTTGAAGGAATCAGGTGAAACGTTGAAGTTTATATTATTGTTTTGTTTTACCGGTCGTCTTGGTATAGGTCGTAGAGCTGTATGCTTAGAATGACTGTTTTTTTTCTTAAAATGGAAAATTAATGTTTCTGGAAATGCACTATAGCTTTTACCACCCATCCATTAACCATCATAAATGTAACCCTTCCACTAATAATATACAATAAAATAGTATGTTTATAAATGACATTTGCATTTTCCTCTTTCTTACCTATCTCTAAAAGGTGTTAGTATAGTAATAAATAACTACTGCAATTTTCATATAATTGTTACTTTGTGTATCTTACATCTTGGGCAAGGCAGTGAATTGCAATTGATTTATTTTATTACCTAGTAATTAGTAAATACAGAGTTCTGTTGTCTTTTTTTAACTTCCTCGAGTAACACCCCTGCACGGAAACTGCGTGTAAATGTGATGCATCATTAAGGAATCGATCCTAACAAGCGTCTCCATCGTTCCTTTCGCGTGTGTTTCGACTTCTCAACGTACGATATGATACTCATTGTTTTGACAATAAATTGCTGTCAGTGTTCGAACCAGAGAAAACTTGGATTTTTGCAGCTTTGTCTTTTCAGATTTCAATACGGAACTTTATTGTCACGAAAATGTCACTATATGCGGACGGAAAGGAAATTTAAATGGACCTTATAGTTCGTTTAATTTTATATTTAATATTCATACACGCTATATACATTGACCTTATAAATTTTTTTGTTTAAATTTATTTGCTTATAATGAAGATTTGTAGACTGAATTATTATGACCTGTACGAAACATTTTTGTCAAATTAGTTGAAATTAATGCTGAATTTTGACAATTATTATTGGCAATCATGGGACAGAAATATTTTTCCCTGGTGGGAAATAAACGTGAGATATTGAATCGGGGGGAAAAAGTCGACAAGGGGAAATTGTGTGGCATCTCACCCTCTCTCCTATAAGGTAGGACCAGCACTTAATCCAAGTGAATCAAATCCCTGAGATGTATAATTGTTTTCTTTATTTTTATTCTAATTGTTAAAAAAAAGATGAATAATAATGATGAAAAATCATGATTTAATTGCTACCCATTTAATAATACAGTTCAATAGGAACTCGCTTGACTGGTTTGAAATGCACAAAAGCATACAAAAACACGGCGGCAAAGCGCAACGGATTCGTGATTTATGCATCTTACCTCAAAGGAAAAATTGAAAAATCTTTCTCAGATGTATAGATAAAAGTGATGTACAAATTACTGAATAAATTTAGTACAAATCAAAGTAAACATCCATCACTTTCGTAATTTAATAGTGGGTCTTATTTTGTCAATAAAGATTACTTGTTTAAATCAAATATAAAGATTAACTAGAGGCGTCTCATTAGATTTACTCAAACGAATGTCCTCACTGTCTCATCTATACTTGTAAATTTTAATTTTAATTTTAATTTAAGTTGCGATTTATATATTTTTTTGTGTGATCTTGTATACATTTAAAAAAACATGTAAAGCAGATCATTGCCGATTCTAGTTTACCAAAATAACTAAAAAGAAAATTTAAATAAGTGCTTTCTCCATAAGACACAATTATATTCCAACACGAATTAAAATTGCAATTATTTTATTGAAATGGACGGTGAGGTATGTTTTTCAAGTAGAAGTCGCAAGTACACGATACTCTGTTTATTTAAACCGATTTAAGATGTTTGGTGATTTAAATCTCCCTACGCTAGTACTACCTTGTTGCGATTCTCGAAACAGATTCAATTATCCTTGCCTTTGAAGCGTCACATGCAAATGTTCCCTGCAGGAAATGGAAGACGAGTGGAGCTCAAGAGCTGTATTTCACTGCTTCCCAGGGCAGGCGTTTCTCGTGACCTACACATTGTGGCCCGTCTGCATATTCATAGCGTGTTATGCTTTGCAGAGGAAAATACATCACTTCTCATTGCTCACCTCGTCCTTCCTTTTCTTACGATTGTGTTGGAGAGGCGGCGCATGATTGATGAAGTAGGTGCCGCGATGCAGTGGAGGATCTATCGGGGAGAAGGGGACTAAAACCCTCCCCCCGCTCCCATCGGACCTGCACTTTCAACAGATAATATTGAAATTGATAAAGTGTATCTTTACCCTTTAATATGTATTTGCCATTTTAAACAATTAATAAATTTAATGAACTGTTAATTATGTATTTGATGAATTGATGTATTATAAAAAAAATACTATATCGCTATAACATTTCCAAAAAAATTTATATTAATATTTACAATAATATTTCAAGAATAATAATTACATTAATATTTACAACAATTATTATTATAATATTTATAAAATTTAGCCACCCTCCCTTGATTACGGTCTAGATCCGCCATTGCCGCGATATGTACGGTGATGAATACTCCGTCTTCAGTGATTTTATTAGCAGTTTTAGTTTTTCGTAGTGAGATTTTAGTTTTGTATTAAAACTTGTATTTTATTCATATGAAATTTGCACCTAAAAATCTTAACCCTGCATATCACTAATGTTCCCTCCTCCCCGCGGTGTGCTTTATGGAGTGCCCCAATGATGTCATAACGGACGTATTGCCAAGGGCGTTGCTAGAATTTAAGGCAGATGAGGGCAAATTCTTGACCTAATGGGGACCGAAGGAGATATATATTCTCATCTCTGCAATAAGTGTATGTAAACTTGATACAAAGTTTGTAGAACTCATACTTCTCAACCACCGCGGACCGTTGATGGTAATTTGGGAGAATGCTGGTGATACCGCTTCACACATTTCCTGTTATATATTAGAAATTTATAAGACGTATTAGTTTAGTAAGATGAATTTGATAAACAGGTATATGATTAACCCGGAATTTTTTCGCTTTTTTTTCGTTGTAATAGTAAATTTATTGTGGAAAAAGCAGTTACAAACTGTGTATGACCACGTGGAACACAATAAACTAATTTACTCTCCGGAAGTCCATCCCATCAATTCCGAACAAGAGCTGTAAAGCTGAGGCGGATTTATCATTTCAGCACACACTCCTAAGATAAGAATGAAAATAGTTCGGTACATGTTATAATATTAACAGAATACCATAAAATGTATAAGAATGAAACTCAAATATGTATTTCAGGAGTACGTATTATTATAATTTATAGTTTATTCAGAAAATATTGTTTATCACTCGAAATTGTTAAAATAACTAAATTCGAGATATATTTTAATAGACGCCGCCCCTAGGCGAGAACCAAGAGAGCTTGTAGTGTTTGTAAATGGGAATTGTTGCATGCTAATTTTTTTTTACTTCTATTCACCTCCTACTACTCCTAGTATCTAACTATAACTATTACTAACTACTTCTACTAACCCCTCCACGTGGGCCAAGTTGTTGGTGAACCCAGCTAACCGGCCCTCCTACTATAACAATAGCCCTACCACTCAACTCCTACCTCCTATCGTCCCATGTAGATAAGCTTCAATAGCACGCTACATTTCCCATTTAGAAATACATGATTGTTTTATGTCTCCCTTCCTTTTTTTCTACTTTTTTCCTAAAGAAGCTTCGAGTAACAATAGCTGAGGCCGAAGGGGCTATGAGAAATTGTGCGTAGTACATATATCTGATACTTGATTACTTGCTCTCAAGTTGTTGACACGGCTGACGATTCTCTTTCGATTAAGGTATCTAGCAGTTGGTGGCGATGTAGGCGGCGCCGGGTGCCACGTGGTCGTCCACTGGCCCAACGGCGGCAGCGGCGGCGGAGGCGGTGCAGAGGAAGTGCATGGAAGGGGGCAGGTCGCAGGTGGACGTGTCGGCGACCGCTGGCCCCTTGGGAGGACCTGCGCGAGCACAGTGGGCGAATTCGCTTGCATTGCCAATCGCCAGGAATAGGTCACTGTGAATAAGTCATTTTCGGGTCAAGTCATCATCAACGAAGTCTACCAGATATGGCTCAACTAATTCTACACTCAAAAGAGAACTTCATACCCGAACACCAATTCCTTGAAGGGATACAGGAAGTTATATTTGATATTTTATTAAGATAAAAGAGTCATTTAGAACGGAGAACAGAAATCATTTAGATGTAAATCTAAAAACTACTCTTGTTTACTGAGTAGATTATCCCAAAAGAACTCAACAACAATGGGCAGGGGTGGATCCGGCAATTGATCTTGTGGGGGGGTGAAATTTTGTATAAACATTACCCCTACCCCGCCCCCCCCCCTCGCACACACACNTAGTTTCGTCTTCCGAAGAATCACCCGTTTCATTAACAGTGAAAATAAAATACATTTGTTTACATTGTTTCCTCAATTTTTTACTATGTAATTTATAATTAGCCCTGTTTAACTATAATGTTAAGTATTATAAAAGATAAATTAAACTATTATAAAAATAAATTAAATTTTAAACAGAAATTATTACCTTTTTTGTTTCGTAATTTACAAAGTCAAGACAAAATCCTGCGTCGGGACGGAGATGATCGCCCCTCTCTTGGAACCGCCATTGACACTTGGAACAGCTTATAATTCGGATTCCATAATTTTGCGATGTCATTTCAAAAATATTGACATGTCACATTTCAAGGTTTAAAGAAATTCTTTGCTTCCTCCAAATTTGCATCGCCCATCTAAACCTCTTCCCTTAGTGCACGCAAAAATCTACATCCTATACTTGGACACACTTATTCCACCATTTCTCTCATAATTTGAAAACCTTGTGATACCTTAATTAACCCTCTTTTATTTTGTTTGAATCTTGTTAGAATACTTTTCAAATATTCTCTTGCGCAAACAAATTTGCTCGTATAGATTTTGAAAAAAAGGTAAAATCATAGGAGGAAAAGCTCGCTTCTTCCGCGTACCGACTAGAACAAAGGAAGAAAACATACAATTACAAATTAAAAAGTGTTTCGTACTACCTGATCACCCTGGGTTGCTCGAGATTTTTCTTACATTAATCTTCTTTTACGCAGGAAAAAATAAACCCAATCTATATAGTAAGATCAAAATAATTTTACTTACTGATTTTAGAAAAAATGTACAACATCCTAACTTTCAAATCACATTAATACTAATGTAATACAAACGTTTACTGTATACTCTGCACCATCTCACGACAACCGCTTCCGAGGCATCACGTGACTGCATCATTTCATTAAAATTCTTGTAAAATGTAAACTATTCGTCGAAATTATACGATTTAAAGACGTTTTTAAAATCTTCGTTAAAAGCACAAAATAAATAGTTCATTTAATTGAATGACGACTGATTTTTTCCTTCTTAAATTGTTCTTTTAAATTGAAGAATTTAAACATTTGTATTTTAATAACATTTTATTAATAATTTAGGATAATTTTTGTAGAAAACTTTTCCAGGACCGTCACGAAAAAAAAGAAAAAAAGAAAAAAGAATTACGCATATTCATCGTTCGAATCATGAGTTAATACAAAATTCTCGAGTTCATACAAAAATCCCATAGAACAAAAGCACTTTCAGTTTTTCCCGAATTTCCCAATTTTCCGAGCAACTTTTTCAATTTTTCTTTCCCTAAAAACCTTATTCTGACTATTAGGAACATTTTTTTTAATTAGTCAAATCGGTCCAGTCGTTTTCAAATGAAGCGCTTACCAACGAAAAACATTTAATTTTTATTTTGGTTGGAGATATAAGCTCGGTAATATTTTTTCATTATTATATTACGTACCGTATTTTAGCATAAATTTCTTCGAGCAATACTAAGCATATTTTTTATAAATGTTTTATTAGTCGTTTTATTCTAAAAAAATGCTATGCATTTGTTCATTAATAAATTGTGTCATGTACAATGAAAAAGTAGACTTTAAAATGTATGAAGAATAAACTTATGATGGGTCCAATTAAACATAATTAATAGGTAATTGCCCCTACTGTAACTAAAGGATTAGCATGATTGCTCACTTGCACCTTGTAAACCCGGGTTCGATTCCCGGCGGGGCAAGAAAATATAAAATTGTAGTTTTTCACTTCANGCTGTGACTACAGAAAAGCGAACCCTCCTTCTTCTATCCAGCTCCTCCTAGTGTCAATAACTCTATTACTAACCACTTCTACTAACCCCTCCACGTGGACCAAGTTGTTGGTAAACCCAACTAAGCTGCCCACCTACTAACAATAACCCTTCCACCCACCTCCTACCTCCTACCACCCAATATAGATAAGCTTCAATAGCAATATTTCAATTCTATAGCAAACTTTAATATTTCCTATTTACAAATACTACAAAAAATAGATAATGAAATTAATGTTTCACCCAAAAACATAAATGATATAAAATTGATATGAATGATGTATTACCGTAATTCTATTGAATTTTTCTTGTCTCTGTGTTAGATATTTAAATGGTAATGTACGGTTATCGTTTTTCGCAAGATCGGATGACTTTTGTTGTTGTTCTTGTGTCCAATGTTCTCAGGATCCATCCCATTGTACGATGGCATAGGGGCGGGGGTGGACCAGAGGCGGCGTAAAGGTGATGCCGAAAGCTCAACAGAAGGCTTTTCTTCTCTTTCCGCTGCGCCTGCTGGACGCTGCTTCAAGGTAAGGCGAATTTCCTTTTCTTTTTTCTTCTACGTTGCTTGTTCAGTTTAGAGCTACCGAAAAATCGAATAGTGAGCTCGCACACACTACAGAGGGACCTTGTTTATTTTACTTCTCAGATACATCAGTCAGCTCGTTTCAGAATTAATTTAAGATTTAGACGCATTGTTTGTGTCGTTTTATAATTAAACATTTGTTGATCTTTTCACGCAAGGAGATGTGAATTAGATTTTTCTTTATGTATAATTTCAATTAAGATTGACCATGCTAATTACTACGTACATGTTAACAAGCAAAGATCTTCAAGAAGACATTCGTACATGAACAATATAATCATAGTAAAAACATTTTTCTTTAACTTGAAGTTAACTGTAAACTTGTGAACTTGAACTGCAGATTAAACACAGAAATGTCGCCGGGAAGTACTACATATATTCTCAATACATATTTTGTTTTATATATATTATTACTAAAAAACGAGTAAACTGGGGAATTAAGCTATATATATATA
>NNCF01129439.1:212752-249061 GCA_002313205.1 Laupala kohalensis
CCTTAGTGTATAATAGGGTTGAATTGAGCACGTACGGAAAATTTCAGCAAAATCGTTGGAGCCGTTTTTTAGAAATATTTAAATGAGTACTTTGACCTTCATGTGAAGTACCCTTTGTTTTAAAGTAAAAGAAAAAATTGGAGTACGTGCACCGACAACAAGTAAATTCTACCGTAAATGCGAATTAAATTGATTCGTCCATTTACTCAGAATCGCTGCGCACAGGCGGACAGACGGACGGACGTTATGCCAAAAATAACTTTTTCTGAATAAGGATAACCAAAATGGACATTTCCGTTGAAATCTCGCTTTCGATTTTTCACGAATACAAAATTTTCGATATACTACGTATATGAGAAAGTAAAAAGTACAATACATTCAACTCTTGTCTCCAAAAAGTGTGAAGTGGTAGTGAAATATTTTTTGAGAAATTTCTCTACATTAAGTTTAAAACGAAGTATAAAAGAATTAGTCATGCTAGTGAATAATTCGTACAAGAATGAAAATATTAGGATAGTTTATAGTATTTGCAAACGAATGCTTAGGACACTTCTCGGAACTCTGCAAGTCCCTGCTCCCCTTATTCGCACACCTTTCGGCCTCTTCTGGGTCAACTCTTAGACCCAATTTCGCCAAGTTTGTTTTATGTCTTAAACGAGATTTTCTGTGCAGTAAATCGTGATTATCGAAATGCGCGTTCCACAAACTGCGATTCACGAGAACATCGCAATGTACACTTAAACGCTCGGGAACCCTTGGATTATCAGCACAAATCGCGATTTTCTTCAGTACGGAAAGAAATAATTCCATTTTGCTGTTTGGTTGAAACTCGATTTATAGGTTATGTTCAGTGGCACGAGGGAGACCCGTTGCCGCGTCAGGTGCCCGTTGGTGGCTCTGGTGAGCAACAAGATGCGTTTTTCGCCCGCCTGTTGCCTTCAAGTTACCCATAATGCACCGTAAAACCACTACCAACCCAGAAATTTTTTCAGAAACATTGATTAACACAATCAATGATTAGTTTTGTATTGTGAAACGCATAGTATGTAATCGCGTATCCATTTACCTAATCACGTTTAAGGAAATCGCGATTGTTCTACATTTGGTGAAATCGGGACTTAGTCAATAACTGGATCCAAATAAATTATGCTACCATTATTTTTTAACATTATATTGCCATTTTACGTTATTTTTGCAATCTACAAACAATTACAAAGAAAATGGAATGAAATGGATCGATGCACTAAATAATTACAACAAAATTAAAGATATACACTTTTTTCTATTTTCTGTTGGTCCTCTCTTTTTCTAAATTTTAACATTATTGTAAAGTATTTTGACTCATTTAATTTCCATATTTATATATAGAAACAAATATTACATTGTAATGTAATTAAGCGTTAAATAAAGAAGACATATTTATGACACGTTAATACATTCTCAATATTTTACGTCCACTGGGAGACTAAGAGCTTGACCCGGGAGAGACCGAGCAGTGTGCTCATTAGTGATTCCGGGGAGGGTCCTGAGCTGTCAGCCACCATTTTCGTTTGCAAGTAGTGTAAAGGAACGAAATTTGTAGTAAACTTTGTTACGATTGACTTCCACTGTAAAGGTTAACAAAATCCGCTAACCACTGTTATACAATTAAACCTTTTTCGACAGCATCGGTCTATTGCAACTGCGTTGAACATTTAAAATATTGTATCATTGTTAGTATGTATTTTTCCTCTCTTCCAAGGGTATTCAGTAACTCCGTTACCTGGGAGACCATTTACGAATCAAGGATTCTATAGTCCATTCCAGGCCCGGGTTTTTCTCCGGGTTTCCTCCGGGTAGAAACGGATTTATACATACGCTGGAATGTCGTTCATACTATTGTTACTCTTAATCTCTAACTTTAAATCATTTAATACCTACGATTTTTTTGGCAAAAATAAGAGGTAAACAGTACACAACTGTTAAATATTTTTTTCTAAATATTAAATCCACCACTTTCGGAATCCACTTAATCGGAATTGATGGAATAGTCTCTTCCGATAAATAGAGATTACTTTATTGTCCACCATGTGGTCATATGCAGTTCACATGCAACTGCTTTTTTTTAAATTAAAGTTTATTTTTATCTTCTATTTGAGAGCTTGTAAGACAATTCGAATATAACTTGTATTTTAGATCAAATCTAAACGAAATAGTGCTTTGTTAAAATGTAAACTTGCTCCCAAGTCATGATTTATGGTATATTGTTATGAATGATTGGAGAAACGGGGGTTGTTGCTATACGATACCTTTTAACAGTGATTGAATTAACAACTGAAAAGGGGGTGGGAAACTTTTCAAGCTAATCTTTTAATATTTTAATACAATACTCAAAAAATCGTCAAGAAAATGTAGTTAGCTTCGCAGGGGAGGGTAATTGAAGGGGACCTCATAATGTCTGTAATTTTATATTTAATTCTGATATTGGCCTAAACTTGTTAAACATCTTTGAATTGAAATTTCTTACAATAGAGACTTCTAGAGTGTCTTAGTATAGTGATGTATGTATTCTCCAAGTTATGTAACTTTTCCAAAATTTATGCAATATGGCTGCCAAACACAAATTGCCGACTTCTAGGAATTCAAGTTATATTTAAATAAATATTAATCGTAGTCACAAAAGCGACTATTTATTGTAAAGAAATACAAGTTAATAACACAAGAAACAAAGACTCAAGGTAATATTCGTTTCACAAGTGAAATTCCTTGTACACGCAGGTAAGGGAATGAGGTTCGAAGGACCATAAATGTACTGGCAAATTACAGAAAACGAGGAAGGTAGATGAGGTGTGGTTGAACACTGGACTGCCAACAAAACAGTTATGACATGAAACATGAAAGTTGAAAATAATGAAAAATAATACAAAGCTGAAATTCAGGTGAAACACTGGGATGAGGTTCGAAGGACCATAAATGTACTGGCAAATTACAGAAAACGAGAAAGCTAGAAGAGGTGTGGTTGAACACTGGACTGCCAACAAAACAGTTATGACATGAAACATGAAAGTTGAAAATAATGAAAAAAAATACAAAGCTGAAATTCAGGTGACACACTGGGATGAGGTTCGAAGGACCATAAATGTACTGGCAAATTACAGAAAACGAGGAAGGTAGATGAGGTGTGGTTGAACACTGTACTGTCAACAAAACAGTTATGACATGAAACATGAAAGTTGAAAATAATGAAAAAAAATACAAAGCTGAAATTCAGGTGAGACACTGGGATGAGGTGAGACGATCCGTTCCTTCAAATACTCAACTCGGATGGCGTAGGGTTGATGATTTTTAGTTGAACGGCTTGAGTGCAGTTCGCGGCCAACAATGCTGCGGTGTGGGGGAGCGAATTGACCGCGATGTTGTCTCGTGGGCCGCTTACATGTTGTTACGGTGAAGGTATCCTCGTGAGTCGGTGATGAAGGCGCGGTTAGGATATCTGACCGTAGACGTTGTGGCATGGCGCCAGATAAGAAGTGATGATATGATGATTATAACTGCACGCGTGAGTTGTGGCAAGTGTCCGCATGTCGGGGCTCGCTTCGGAGAAGAGCGCTGCTCGCGGGCTGGCCCTAAATGAGAAGTGATGTGATGACTCGTCGAGTGAGTTGCAGCAAGTGAGNGCAAGTGAGTTGTCCACATGTCGTGGCTCGCTTTTGGAGACTCGCGCGATTGGTTGGTTGGTCGATCGATTGATCGATAGCGTGACGTCGTGATGTCACAGGTTGGCCGTATAGATTGTACGTCTGAATCGATGGCTTGGTTATTACGTAATGTCAAGTAAATTGTTCTGGCGGGGAAGTGCAGCTTCGTGGATTCCAGTATAATTAATAAAAGAGTCTCTAATTAATTAAGCCTGTCATACTATGTCCAACCATTTCATCCACTTCTTTTAAACTCAAAGGCGAAAATTTTGAATGGACCCATGAGATTTGAAGATATTGTTCATGGAAGCTCAACAATCGAGAGATGTCACTCAATTGGCACAAAGAGCATATAATCCACAGATTGTTCACTTCTCTAATGATACATCTAAAAATGTCTGAACAATAAGTTCGATGCAGAAAACAGAATAGCGCCACAAGAGCACGCGAATTGAATCGGAGTTCGAGGTTGGCGATGGATTTAAGTTTTCAGAAATTCGAATGTCCTGCCAACACAACGTGAGTTACAAATATTATTCCTCTTATGGACGATAGTGAAATAAATGCGTTGGCTATATTGAATACGCACTCTGAACCAACATCAAGCCAGTTAGACTGACAATAAATAAATAAATTGTTTAATAATTTGTTGTCAAGAAAGCTGTTACAAACTGCTTTTGACCACGCTGAGGACTGCAGAGTAATTTATTGAGACTAATATACAATGAACTAATAAATATTAATTTTCGTTCATGGTTTTTTCTTGAGTTAAATTTTCTCGGAGAAAAGCAACATGAATTCGAGTATACAATTCATGAAACATTGTTGGCACATTAGTTCAAATGCTTCACTTTCGCAATTATTATTGTCAATAAGTAGAAGCAGAATTATTTTTCCCAGATTGTGAAAAATCATAATATGTGGAGCGAGAGGGATTCTCACCTCTATTTAATTGGAACCCTGCTTTTTAGAAATAAGATTCATTGAACCCCATCGTTAATATGAGTTCGTATTGGCACTAGTGTGTGCGCCACATCGACGTGCGTGCAATTGGCAACGTCGCCCACAGGAGAGTTTTTTTGGCGGGAGCGTTGCTCCATGTTTATGGCCTTTCCGGTTCTCGTAAGTCTTCCGTACATGCTGCTCAAGTTTACAAAACATGTCCTTCACCAGTCTATGTATTCATCAAAATAGATATCTTCTTCTATTCATTTCTCAAAATAGATCGCTATTTCTTATTTATAATTATTCGCTTCACGAACAGTATATTGCTCAATTATGACAGTCACTAAAGCAAGTCATTGTTTGCGACAGAGAATAAGAGAGAAAGAAATTTGTATACCTTTGCAAACTTTATCAATCCAAGAAATATGTAATGCGCAGTTAGTTTAAGTTGGTAACTTGTTGAAATAAAAACCTGTAATTGTTATATTTATACTTAAAAATGGATTAATAAAGAATTTATTCATTCGTTCATAAAATGTAGCTTTTCGTAAACATCTTTCATTGTTCCGTAAAACTTAACCCAATTGAGAAAATGAGACACAGAGATACGATTCTGGACTCCGGACTTTGCGTAGTCTAGCATTTTGACAATATACATAAAAAACAACAACTGTGAATTAACATCAAATGATGTTTCAGTAGCATCGTTTGCTACATGAAAGTTTAGGAAGACAAAATACGGTACATAAATAAAGAAATCCATTTTTTTACTGTTCATGTGGGTACTGCAATTTTCAAAAGTAGTACTGACTATAGAACATTATATATACAATTGTTGCATGGAACATAATTGAAATATCCTAAGGAAAAATAAAATATTTAGTCTACCAGGGTAATGAGTTGGAATCTAGCTTTATAATCCTTCTTGAAATATTAAATTAAATATTGATTTTACCAAAATATTTCACAGACATGATCACTATTTGATAGTATTTAAAGAAATATTATTAAAATAAATAAATTTTATTTGAAGCACTAAATAAATGGTAGTCGTCCGCCAGTCGTCGTAAGTCGCCAATTATTTCTTTCTTTCTTTGGGTTATATAATGACAGTTAATAATATTATTGAAACTCAAATATTCATTTTTTTTTTTGTTAAATTAATTGCTTGTTTTCACATTTTGTTTTTGACACTCCTAGTTAACTCACATTATTGTACTTAAGTTAAATTCATAATTTTATTATTAAAGACAATATTTCAGTTATTTTTTCTCGCACGGGGCGAAAACCTTACACCTTTATGTTTGAGTTTCCTGAGTACGTAGAATATATATTTACGTTTACCATAAGCACCGTAATACCACTGAAGTAATATTTACGAAATGGGTTAGAACCTTCAATTGTCTATTAAAAATTGTCGGGAGGAGGAATTCCATCGCAACCCCCTTTAAGTTCCCAAATTTCACGTATGTTTATTTGCACTGAAGGGGTCGGCAATCTGGAGATAGTGGTGTTCAAAACGTAGCCACTCCTCCGATCCTCGTTATATATTTCTGTAAAATGCTTTAATGATGGGATTTATCTGATGTGTTTCTGGGCTTTACAAGTATAACCCGGTTTAATTTTTACTGTTGTACTGATTGTTGACAGCATGGGCAAGTTAACTTAATATAATCAGTTTGAAGAATTTCTTCTTAAATCGAAATGAATATAAATCATTTCCTATCTGCTATCATTTGTACACCAAAACTATTATAAACACCTTTATTGAATTTTAAATGATATAAACACTCATGAAAGAACAAAAACAAATGTTTTGAAGCGATAAAATAATATTATTGCTGAAAAAGCAGTTACAAAATGCATAAGACCACGTGAAGGACAAAAAGTTTATTTGCATTTTGAAGTAAGCAAAGGATCATCCCACCAATTCCGATCAAGGACCCTACGGCAGAGGCGGATTAACATTTCAGCACTTTACTCCTAAGATAAGAATAAAAATAGTTAATAGTGTTATATTAATAGAATACTGACAAATGTGTATTTAATATAAAAAAAACGTTATTTCGCATTATTATCAAAATATAGATTTCTCGGAAAGTATTGTTTATAAATAGTAGGTATTAAAATAAAACTAAAATCGATATTTATTATTTCAATAAAATAGACCTAAAACGCCCCTAGACATCAATTAAAGATGTTAAATATTATGACGAAGCGGAGTAATTTGTCGCTAGTAGACGACTGGCAATTAAGTCATAGCAAATAATTCCATTGTAAAACTGCATTTCTCTGTACTTTTATAGGTTTCTTATTTATCTGCTAATTTGTATGTTCCACGTGAGCAGAATACCACCTTGTCGCAACCATCCATCCGTGAGTTCCTTTTTTTACTCTCTTGCGTATAGTACTCCATAAAAAGCGCTTCTTCGAATGTTGACTCTGGACAAGATCGTTGCTGTCGGTTCTCTTCAAGTTGCTAACCATCCATCTTCAGACGGTCAATAGGGTATCTATGGAATGCTGTTCCTTTACGCTGAAAAGTACGAATTCAAACAGAATGAAATCCTAAATGATTATGTTTGGTTATTCATTTCTCGTTTATTTGCGTTTTTACTCTCTCGTTACGTACATTTGACCTTGAGACTTTTATGGTTATCCATGCGACCTTAACTCCACTCATCCTTGTTCATGAAGTAATGTCAATGATGTAATCTAATTAGCGAAGTGAGCTCTTCACAGAAAATATAAAAATTTATTCGTCCATAAAATATTGTAATTTTTAAAATATTTATTTAATTAGATTATATAATGGATGTTAATAGTAGTAGAACTATTTCAGTCCTTAAATAATGTTTTGGATGACTCAATTTATGTTTGGAAAATAGAGGAGATTTTACACATTTTCGATGGACGTACAATCCATACGAACATATAAATGCGGTACGCGAAATTGTGTCTGTCTGTTTGCTACCTGATTACGACTAAACCACTGAACCGATCGTGATGAAATTAGACAGGGAGGTAGTTTAGATGACCAGGATGAACATAGACCAATGTTTATTTTAAACATGTATGATAAGAAAGATATAAATGGTTTTTGACAATATATGTCGATAAAATCTGGAAAAAAGAGAATTATGTTTCCTTACGCAGCCTAACGATTAGAGAGAGATGACTACTATGAATGGCAGTATTGTTTGCCTTAAACAGTTCTACGATAAACTCCGCGTCAGAATATGTTTATCTACGAAAATTATCCTAAATTACCAATAAAAAGTTATTAAAAATAGAATAGTTCAAATTCCTGATTATAATTTAGAATGTTGTTCGTGTTTTTAACAAGTAATAAGTAAAAGTATTTTGACCTTACAATATAGATTTCATTTCTTCTCCCATTGGACGCCATTTCACAAAATCACTACTACCTTCAAGGTCGAACATTCTATTTTTCTATATGCTATATCACTTTATATGCTATTAGACTTCGGTTGATTGAATCAGTAATGAAAAACCAAATAACGAGAACTTTATTTACATCAGTACTAGAGAAATTAGAAACATTACTTGNTTTACATCAGTACTAGAGAAATTAGAAACATTACTTGAGAAATATTACTGATTGCACAAGATATTGACAATATTGTGGTATATTATCACCAAACTTTATTATTATTATAAATTAAAACGAAAGTTTTTTCGCTGACGTAGTCAGCATCTTCAGGTTAAGAATACAAAGCAAAACAAAATGAGTAGTAATACAAATAATAAAATATGAAAAGAAATTATAATAATTGAGATAAAAATGAAATATTTGAACGCAAGAATGCAAAAGAAGAACTAGAAGGAAATTAGTAAACTGAACCAAATTCCTCTTAATAGAAAGGAATATTTTTTGCAAATGCTGGGAACAGTACTTTATACCTGAGAGGAGGAAAAGTGGACGTCAACGGTCTTTTGAAACAAAGGTTAAGAAACTATATGAGGTATTCTGGGAAATACTGTCTTTGAAAGAGGGTGGAGAAGGTGTTGTTTGGTTAGAATGAGTAATACAGATGAAACTTCTGGAATTTGTTGGTTTAGATTTATGTTGGTATTGTGCATGTGAATTGTTTTGTATTGCAGTCTGTGATAATATCTGTTTTCTATTTCAAGGAAGAGTCAGTGTCGCTTTTAAAACTGTGTGCGTTTTCAAGAAGGTGTGAGGCAAAATGAGACTGGTTAATGCGGTGTTTCCAGGCGTGAATATGCTGTTTAATTCTTCGTTGTTATTTTTGCACAAGTTTTGACAGAACATTAATGGCTTCCCTATGAATTGGTTCACAGCATTGTCCCCAAATTGAAGTAGTTTCTAGTGAGTACAATTCATTGGCCACTTTCCCTCGCCTGGCCACTTGGGAGGTAAATTTACCCCAGTCTTCTTTAATTATTACTCCAAATTAGCTTCACGAATGATTTTTCAATTATGTGAGTAGGTGGTAGTGTTGTCGCTCATCACCAAGTCAACCTGGGATCGATTCCCGATGGGGCCAGAAAATTTGAAGCTTTCATATAGCTGCCTGTGACTACTGAAAAGCAAACCTTCCTTCCTCTATCCGCCTTCTCCTAGTATCAATAACTCTATTACTAACTTCCTCTACTAACCGGCCCACCTACTAACAATGACCTACCACCCAACTCCTACCTCCTATCGCTCCATGTAGATAAGCTTCAATAGCACTTAGCTACATTTCCGATTTACAAATACTACAATATTTATGTGAGTAATATTGTTACTCCCACGTATGTTGTATTTCGTTTGAATTTCTGTGTGTTTGTTTTTTCATGTATTATATGTGACATTGTAGAAGGATGTAAATGTTGAAGATCACGAAATATGTTTCTTTTCCTTGCCATCTATGTGTGATGTGATCATGTACATTGATGATACTTCAGTCTATACAAATCAACTGATTTCCATGAAATTTCGGAAGTACGGTACTGGATGGGAATGGTCGTGTGATCTTTTGAGTATTCTTTCAATGTCAATTTGAGATTTCTTGATACCGTGTTTTTTTTAAATTCTGTTCATACGTTCGTATTTTAGATGTCCAGGGTGAAGAGAAGCAAACTTTTAATTAAAAATGTGTGATAAAATAGGCAAATATTTTTGACAATAAATGTTGAAAAAACTAGGAAAAAAAGAGAATTGTTTGCTTACGCTACCTATAAGGTTAGAGATAGGTGACTTCTATGAATGGCAATATTGTTTGCCTTAAGCAGTTCTACGAAAACCTCCGCGTCAGTATATGTTTATATATAAAGATTAACGTTAATTATCAATAGACTCAGACTAAATGAATGAGTCATTTGGATTTTGTATTTGCTGTCCTAGATGCTTACAGTCGATGCATAAAAATGTAATTCTTTAAAAATGTAATCTCTACAAAACAAAGGGAGCTTCATATCAAGGGCAATGTATATTTTGGCCCCTTTGATGGCTCAGGTGCTAGCGTTCTTCGTCTTCACCTAATCATCCCGGATTCAATTCCCGATGGAGCCAGAAAAAATTGTAGCTTTTCACATTAATGTTCCAGTTCATACAGCTGTGACTACTGAAAAGCCAACCCTCCTTCCTCTATCCCACGTTCTACTAGTATCAATAACTCTAACTATTACTTACCACTTCTACTAACCCCTCCACGTGGGTCAAATTGTTGGTAAACCTAGCTAACAGACCCACACATTAACAATAGCCCTACCACCCAATACCTACATTTTATCGCTCCTTGTAAATAAGTTTCAATAGCACGCTACGTTTCCCATTTACAAATACTACAATAGAAAGTATATTTCGGATTATTTTTTTCAAAGACGGTTCCATTTTTCTAAAATTTTGGGTACTGAAAGTGTTATTTGTGTACATGACATCTACGTAAATGGTATTTCGCTTTCAAGTTTCGTACAGATGCTGTAAAATAATTTACATCTGCTCTGCTACTATAACAGTTAACTGTTTCAAAACAATTTATCAAAGTAACACGAGATGGAGAATACAATTTTGGAATATTTGAAATAATTCATGATGATAAAACTGGTAGTATAGAATTGTATTTGGCTTCCCTGGACGTCTGAGTACAATAGATTTGCATTTATATAACCTGTTTACGATGTTTCCGTGTCAAAGACTTTTAAACGTATAAATGAGTACTTTTTATCGAAAACAGTTTTAAATAATTTACGTAATGAATCACTGAATAGCTATTATAATTTTGCCTAAAGGTGTTGAAGAAAGAATGGTGGATAGGGAAAATTTTCCGTCTTTTATTTAGATGAGCTTTTAGGTCATTGGAATAGGTGAATGCAAAAAGAACTGAAGAATTTGCCTCAGAAATTTTTCCCCGGGTGCAAAGAAATGGACAATGTGAAAGTATATAGATCAATTATTAGCGGAACTTATTTGCTAATACTAGTAATTATCCATCAAACCAAGTCATCCTCGTGTACTATATCAGCAGAAAGTAAAGATTACGTCAAAAGCAGGACTAAATTTTTTTTAAATTCCTTTAATATTTACCCTTCAATATACAACCGGTCTCGGATTGACCAGGTAATCCCGTTGAACAGTAGCTCTTCTTTCTTTCAGAATATAATATTTCTGCCAGTTAATGGCTCAAACTTTGATTGTTTGATGGGTTTTCACTGAAAAGTAAAATGGGGTGACGTGACGTTAGATGTGAGAACAAGGGGGGGGGGGGGTTCGCAAGTTTGATGTCCCCCTTCTTGCAAACCTACTTTTCTATGAATGATTTTTTCCCTTTACATACGGTAGAATGATATGAGTTGCAATGACGTCGCACTTGCTTGTTTATTCCTAATAACATGAAGAAATTCTAAGGTGTTCTTGAAGGAAGATTGAGTTTTCTGGGGAACCTCGGATTAACCGTCCGAACGGGTAATCAGCCAGGGTCTTTTACCCGACCGGTTAAGAGGGGTTGACTGTATTGGCAATGGAGAGCTAAATATACCAAAGATCCCACGACAAAAATAGTCACCTGATTTGCTCACGTTTATAGTACTTATCAATATATGGAAGTTGATTGATAGTATCAGAAAATGCAAGTCTGCCAACCGGATTTATTTATTTATTTATTTATTTATTTATTTATTNCTTGCCTTTTGGCGAGGTTCAGGCCATGACCTGTTCCACCTAACCGTTGAACTTGGGCAAGGGAATTGGGAAGGAGAGATGTTGGGTTGCCGGGGAATTTATTGTTACGATCCGATATTTGAATGGAGTAGTTGAGGGAAACCCCAGTTGAAAACCTCACCATCTTCGGACGAGCAGGGTTTGAACCCACGCTCTACCACTCAGCCAATGGGATCGTGGAAGCGAAGACGCTTCCACTACACCACCGCTGTCGGATCGCGTGACGAACATATTTATAACTCGATTTATCAATTTTCAAAACTTTGAGCGCGACTGCCTCAAAAGAGTTCGTCAATGAAATTTTGCCTGACTTTTTGAATTTAGATTCTCTGAAGTGTTCGGAAACAAATGGTGTTTGAATCAAGTGTGAGAAAATAACTTGACCTGGATCCGATTTCGGACCCTTTCAATGGCGTCTGCCAACGCTTAAGTCGCGTCCAAACTGTCTGCCGTAATTTTTTCCATCATTGGTTGGCTATGCTTTACTAGTGTACGAAGTATGAACTATGAGCAAATGGGTTTACTTCCCTCCTTTCTTTTAAATTACATAATTTAAGTTGTAAATATGTTCGTCACGCGAACGGATTGGCTGACTTGCATTTTCTGATACTACCTAACAACTACCCTGTTTCGGGTTTTTCTCCGATTTTCATTCGAATAGAGGCGGATTTCTTATAGACTCGCTAGGTTCTTGCCTAGGGGCGGCATCTATTGAAATAATTATTCGCGAATCTAGTGTTATGCAATAATTACGATTTATCAACAATACTTTCCGAATGAGTTATAGCTTGATAATAATACGTACTTGTGAAACGCCTTTTGTGTTTAATTAATTACAAATTTGTTGGTATTATGTTAATATTATAACACGTACCGAACTATTTTTATTGTTAGGAGTATGTTGCAATGTTAAATCCACTTGTCTTAGGGCCCTTGATCGAAATTTAATGGGATGGTCCCTTGCTTGCTTCCGGAGAGTAAATTAATTCATTGTCCTTTACGTGGTCGTACACAGTTTATAACTGTTTGTTCGACAGTAAACGTGATTTGATTTGAACCACCATCTATTGATAAGTAGTATAACCATATTGATAAGTAGTAGCAAATCAGGTGACTATTTTTGTCGTTGGCTCTCACACTAATACATCTTGCAAATTATACGAAAGTCTCTCAGTACACGGAAGCCTCAGCACGTAGTTATTTACGACAAACAATTACACTAATTAACGATATGAAACGTTGCGTTAAAATCCATTAACGTCCTCATTGAAATTGCTATTTCGATTCTTTGAAATTTAGATGAAGTTTAATAAACCATGCTTCATTGCTTTCCCCATGAATTCACATTTCTGTTAGCCTTGGCTTCAACTTCAGTTGCTCATTCTTTTCCATCTACAGTTGATTCGTCCTTTTCTTTATGTTAATTAATCTTAAATCGTTCACCAACGATTCATCTTAATTTGAGATTCTCGTCTGTTGACATCAATCCATCTTCACGCAGATCCCTTTTCTTCTTCTTCTTCTTCTTCTTCGTCTTCTTCGTCTTCTTCTTCTTTGTTTTCCCCATAAAAATACGCATTCCAAAAGTAATTCTGTTGTCTCGAGTATTTTATTCCACTTTGTATTTTCTTTCATTCACTTAATTTGAATATTAATCTCGTTTTATTGTTCTACATAGTACGTACGTTCTTGACGTCTTGTAATTTAACTACAGTTTCCTGAGATTAGGTCACAAATTAAGAATTAAAATTATTTTCGAACTTGGTAACGTTCAAATCTGTAAATCGAATATGTAATCTGTAAATAGTAAAGTTTGGACGAATGGTTTCGATTTTATGAGCGTTGTAATGAAATGGTGCAACCGCGCTGCCGCAGTTGTATCTTGTATCGGAAGCAAAAATTAGACCTGCGAGGCTTCCGGTGGGAGTGTATGTGTGTGTGTATACAATAATTGAGATGTAAAAACCGTATCGAAAGAAGTGTAAAAATTATTGAAATTATGAAATGATATGAAGAAAAGAACAATGAAGAATGAATAGAAGAAAACAAATTTCATACCTGAGTATTGAGGAAAAAATTTTGGCAAGTGTCAAGAGGGCGTCGAACGCAGGGAATATGGTAAGTGAAAGAGTGTTAAAGAGACGGGGTGGGGGGGAGAAGGGCTATCGGAGTTTTCCAGGAACTGGCGGCAGAAGACGGAAAGAATTTCTCAGGGTTTTAACTGTTGGGAGTAGGGTGCAATGTCCTGGAGAGTTGGGGTGTGAGAGGGAAGGAATTTGAAGGCTAGTTTCATGAGTGGTGAATGAAGTTCAGGGATTTGTTCATTTAATAGGGAAATGTTGTTGTTTTCTAGAATACTATGGATATGTAAAATTTCTAATTTGATCCGGGGCCAAAATCTATTTTCTACTTCTAAAATATAAAAATCCTTCTCAATGTTAAATGTGTGTGTGTTTTCTACTAGGTGGTTGGCGAAGTGTGAGACTGTTGTGTTATTTTTCCATGCATTTACGTGTTCCTGTATCCTTTGTTTGAATGTTCGTCCAGACTGTCCGACATACACGGAGGGACAATCACTACATGTGAGAGCGTAGACTCCACTTCGGAGGAGATGGGGAGTGGGGTCCTTAGTGAATGATAAGGTTGTGTTAAGTGTTTGTGGAGAGAAGAAGGTAGTGTGAATGTTTAAATGTTTTAATGAATTCGCGATTTTAAGTGAGAGTGGGCCTATGAAAGGGATTGCATGTCTGGTTTGAATATTATTGTTTGGAGTAAGTGATGTGAGGTTCTTCGTATGATATAATCTAACTTTCTTAGTGATTATATTATCAATGAGAGAGGTATTGTAGCCATAGTTTAATTGTGTCTATTTCTTTTTTGATCTTATCTGGTAAGAGTGGAATGGTGAAGAGACGATGGACCATGGAGTGGAAGGCAGCGTGTTTGTGCGAAGGAGGGTGTAGTGAGGAATTGTGAATGGTTGTGTCTGAAAATGTGTCTTTCCTGAATATGTCAAACTGGTGGCGGTTGTTTACTAAAGAAATAGAGAGGTCTAGGAAATTGAGTGTTCTATTGTCATTTTTAATTTCTGTGGTGAAGGTTATGTTGGGGTGAAGTGAATTGAGAAATTGAGTAAAAATGTCTGTGTGTCCCTGTCCAAAGAGTGATTACGTCATGTACGTAAGGGTACCTAATAAATGATGTTAGGTAGAAGAAAATGTCCAGACTCAAAAATTTGTTTTTCAAGATGGTCCATAAATAAGTCTGCAAGTAATGAAGAGAGGGGGGAATCCATGGGTAAACCTGAGTTCTGTTTATAGAATTTATTATCAAATTTAAAATAATTCACATCCAAGCAAAGAGAGATTTGGTTAAAAAGTTCTGTTTTTACAAAGAGGAGGCAAGACGCGGAGTCTAGGGTGTCACGTAAAAGAGTTTTACAATCAGATGGAGGGATACTGGGAAAAAGATTTTTGACATCGAAAGAGATTAATTTAGGTTTAGGAGAAACAGGAATGTTTTTAATTTTGTTGGCCAGGTCCGTACTATTCTTAACGGTGTGCGATGGACGGAAATGGATGTGTTTGTTCAGCTGGTATGCTAGTCTGTGTGTGATTATATTGGTGTAGGAGACAACGGGCCTTATGGGTATGGAAGCCTTATGGATCTTAGGTAAACCATATAGACGTGGAGGGGTTGGGTTAGAAGGAAGAATATTCAGCGTGTTAGGAAAAAGGTCTTGTGTTTTAATTAGATAACAAATTTTTGGTGGGGTCTTTGTTTAGGAGTGTGATGTCATTGGACTTAATAAAATCATACATTTTGTTAGAGTAATCATTGTGGTCCAAAATAACGGTAGTGTTGGTGTAGTGATGATTAAACTCTGATTTAGAGTTTTTTTCCCTGAGGTTATTAGCAATGATCAGTTCAGAATGATTGTGTTGAGTATAGGGTTTGTGTAAATGTTGTTGTATGGTGTTTGTGATAATTTGTTTTTGCAGATCAGAGGATTTTAATTTAGTTAGAACGTTCTCAGTGTAAATACAAACTTGTTTCATGGAAGAACTGTTGGGACTGCAGGGAAGGGAATACTTTAAACCTTTTTCTGATAAAGATTCAAAAGATTCGTAAAATTAATTTTTGAAGTACGTCCTTCTGTTCGTTTTTGGCAATCAACTGTAACAATAGTCCACTCAAGAAGAGATCGGAACGTTTGCTGTAGTGAATAATACTCGACTAATGTCATAAGCATTTCATTGCAAAAAAAATCACTTTTCTAATGTCAAACAGAGTTAATCTCAAGCTTACAGACTTAATTAAGTGCGCTCAAAAAGCCAAAAAATCACATCTTAGAAAACCACCCTAACACCAGTTAATTACCCCACTGAGCGTGTGGGACCACGTTAGCTACTTTTCCACATTCTGATGTGGGTTATTTTAAAAGCTTCCCGGATATCCCGGATAGATCCAAAATATCCTGGATACATCTACTTAACAATATATTCTTATTTAATATGAACTGAAATTTAAGAAGTGCTGTTATCAACCCTTGAGATTTTTCTGAGCAATATAACGTTGTAAAAGGTTAGCAACCCTACAGACAAGTGAGTGAAATACTTCGAGAAATATCATAGACCCAATTTGAGGTCGGTTAGACGCCTTTTAATTGCACACTTAATGTCGTCTTAATTTCAGAATCTTCCAAAAACAAAGTTTACTTAAGGGAGGCGTCTGACTAGTTTTGTTCTGCTTCTATTCATACACGATCACTTTGATCCAATTCCCGAAATATTATCTCTGGCTGAAATAAAATTGAATTTTTCTTTGCAATTCCCTTTTCAACGCATTGACATCGAAAAATATACGCCATGAACTTCTAAACTTATCTCCAAGCACATGCTTTAGATCAAGCACGATCATTTCAAAGTTTCGAGAACTGTTTTATGATCACATCTGAGAGATTTTCAAGAAATACCAATCGAGACTTGAAATGCACGAAAATACTCTAGCCCTCAAGTTATTAGACAACAATAAAGATTTTAGAAGACGAAAGAGATACTATTCCCTTGGATCCCGGATTTCAATTTCAAGAATAACTTTGTTATCACTATTATTTCTTTTTGTTTATTTTAATATTTTTATTGTTTTGTTCGTACCTGATAAGTGCGAATAGTTTGTTTGTAAATAGTAAACAAATAGTAAAATGAGTGTAGTATAACTAAATAGGAGAATTGTCAAAGGAATTTCTCTTACTCTATATGAAAATTTCACTGTTATAAGATTTGCCCATTGTTCTCTGTAATCGTGAACAAATTGCGAATTAATCTTTAACAAAAGAAATGTATGACCACCGGGTCCTCGTCGCCCTCACGAATTTCATTATTATTACTTACAGGTCACCAACCCCTGATCAACGAGTATTAAAACCCATTACCATTCTACCCAGGTCAGTGGATGACTCAAGAGTATTGCCTCGTGGAAGACAACACTGCGATACCTGTTTCCCAAATTCGTAGAACTGAACGTTGGTGCTGGTAGATTGGCGATGCTTAGAGCTATCATTAATCCTGTAAAAGTGTGAGAGAGAAAGAGAGAGAACGCCCTTGTGTCTATGTCGCGCGCGTCCTTGTGGTCTGTGAGAGGGGTTGCGGGGAGCAGGACTACGGCGACCTCGAAGGCCGTTGCAACGCAGTCGCCGCCGCCGCCGCAGCCGCCTTCGCCAACGCACCGTTGAGAAAGCACGGCGTTCCCTGGTCGCCCGCGTAATGTATTGGTGGGGTGGGTTGGGGGAGGGAGAGGCTATATCATCACCGCTAAACTACCTCCTCAGACTCGAACTTTTCTCCCGGCAACCGTCTTCTGGGAATGGTGGTGCCACCACTGACGTCATTGTTTCTACCCGATTCTGTGGAATCTTCACACCACGACATTCGTGGCGTTACCAGTTATCTCAAATGAACTCTGACGTCACCAACTCAAGTGTATATTACCCTTTATATCCTCACGTCAAACGAATGTTGATAAATTACTCTTGAGGCTCTTTGTACGAAAGTTATTCCAAAACTTTAGACACAGCGTATTTTAACGGGATTAAATTAACAAACACTCTCATATTTCAAAACAAAATTGTTCTTAATGTGTTGTACACAAGTAGATTTGCAGCATCATACTAGTATCAGTCAGAGACAGACGGGTACAGTACTGTTTCCTCGACACTCTAAAAATGGAGTGACTTTGACTGATGGAACGCAACCTGTTTGTTATTATGTAGTTTAATACCTTTAAAAAAATTATCGTTTATTTAAGAAAAAATTAAAAATACAGAAATATACTATTTAATTTTTGCAGTTTGAAATAAAATAAATTTGTCGATGAGAATCAAAATATCGCGAAGCAAATAAATAAATGTCATCTATTCGCTTTATTTACCGGGCAACATTTTTGCCAAACGCCATCCTGTATCGACCCGACCTATTGAAAGCGTATAGAAAATGGTCCGCGGGCTAATGTAAGTTGAACAGCGCTGAAGATAAATAATAAATTTGTCAAAAAACAGTTACAAACTGCTTATGACCACGTGCTAATGAACTAATTTACTCTCCGGAAGCAAACAAGGGACCATCCCATCAATTCCGATCAAGGGCCCTAATGCTGACGCGGATTTGACATTTCAGCACAGTCCTAAGATAAGAAAAAAAATAGGTTGGTACATGTTATAAATTTAATAGAATACCAACAAATTCGTATTTAATAAGAAATAAATATTTTACAACTGCGTATTATTATTAAACTACAGATTATTCGGAAAATATTGTTAATAAATCGTAATAAATAAGTTGTGGATTATTATTTCAATAGATGCCGCCCCTACACAAGTGCCTAGCGAGTCTGTATAATAAATCCGCGTCTATTCGAAGGAAAACCGGAGAAAAACCGGGGTCTGGATGGGGTTTGAAATGATTGTTTGGTTTAGTTTTTGTATCTGAGCCAAGTATCTATCGAATAAGGATACGGTTGTCTTAATCACTGGGATGAGTTCGCCCCTGTTACGTATCACCGCCACCGCTGCCCATTCTTCCGCCGCCGTCGACGTCAATACCGCAGGTGGGAGCCCATTGGATGATGCGTCAGCCGGTGACTGCGTTCGACCGACTGTGCGCCCTGTCTGAGTCACTCCCACCTGGATCCGTTGCATCAGCTCACTCGTCCAGCGTTAATGGTCCTCAAGATTCATGAAGGTGGCGACGCTGGCGGCAGTTAAGCTAAGCAGCGCAGGAATCGTCAGCAAGCGTGCTCATAAAATATCCATGCTCATCCCGCGGAGGTAGGTGTCATCTCGAAATAGAGGATGCGGCGTGAGGCGGAGTCGGGGTAATTGTTGGAGGAAGCTTAAGACAGTGTCTCTAATGCGGCAGTTCCTACGTTACTGAAATAATAGAACAATAAATAATTATACTATCCAATATAGCTAATATTGTATGTCAAAATATGTAAATAATAAATAAACTTCATTGTCACAAAAAACAACAACAAAAAAAGACATTTCCACACTGCGTATGACCACGGGAGGGATAATAAATTAAGTTACTCTCCGTAAAGAAGCAAGGGACCATCCCATCAATTCCGATCAAGGGTCCAAGGGCAGTGGCGGATTTAATATATTCGAGATTAATAATAACAAAAATATCCAATGGAAAATCCACAACTACCCCGAGGAAAACCGGATAAAAACTCTGGTCAGGATGGGGTTACAGAGATAATGTATACAACCATGCCAAGGTTGCGTGCAGTTTGAAATAAACTATTATAAATGAAAAGGATAAAAAACAACATACATGAAAAAAGGAATGTAATCATTATCGAGAGTACTATAACAATGGTGAGACAAAGTAAGAGATAAATTAACATCACTTGTATCATCCGAAATCATACGAATGTTTGTTTTTTAACTGCTGTTATAACGGAAAGGAAAAGATGAAATATGAAATAATATGGAATCACCGACTTATCTTTTAATGTTCTAAAGTATTTTGTTGATATTATAACAAGTAGCTAACTATTTTTATTCGTATCTTAGGAGTGTGCTGAAATCTTAAATCCGCCTCTGCCTTAGGGCCTCTGATCGGAATTGATGGGATGGTCCCTTTCTTGTTTCCGGAGAGTAAATTAGTTTATTGTCTTCCACGTGGTCGTGCGCAGTTTGTCGCTGCCGTTTTGACAGTAAAATTATTAAAAGTATGAAGGCTTTCACGGCCAGTCTCATTAAGCAAAATGTCTTTTGGGTTCGAAAGCCGTGTCGTCATTTCTTCTTTCTTGACAGGTATCTGCGGCGAGCATCCTCACTGCTTACGTCGCCGAGTTGCTAATAACTGATGCCGCAGATGCGGACGAAACGTCTGTCAAGAAAGAAGAAATGACGACACGGTTTTCAAACCCGAAATACATTTTACTTAGGAAAATTATTATTACCATGTTCATTAAACATCCATGATTATCCCGTGGTGGTGTCATCTCGAAATAGAGGATGCGACATGAAGCGGAGTGGGGGTAATTGTTGGAGGAGGGTCTCCGACACGGCTGTCTCGACGCTGCAATAAATAAATATACTAATTACGTTCGTTGCTTAGAACTATTTGAGTAAAATGTATTTGTAATCTTTATACACAATATTTATCTTGAACTTTTCACGGAAAACAACATTAGAACCCTGTTTAGGTCTTCTTCAGGTGAAACAAATATTAAACAACAGAATATGAAATAATTACACGAATTTGACGTAAATAGTGGAATAATTAAAAGGGAATAAAAATTTCTTTTAAACAACGTAAGGGTAGAATATGCGAATTAATCAGAATTAATACTACTATCGATTATTTCATGATTAATCGATAATGTATCTAGTATGACCAAACCGATATTTTAGGCACCCATAAATTTTATAATTATTTGGTTCCATTATAATATTTTTTATTTATTTTTCTTTATCATTAGATAAAAATGTGACAAAAAGAACAGACTATTTTTTTCTAAATACCTAATTATTCCGATTATTATTATTATTATTATTATTATTATTATTATTATCATCATTATTGAAAACATGTAATATTATTGACTACACGAAAAATTATCTGTTGGGATTCTGGACATAGAAATCCCTTGATGAGCTGGCGTCAGGTTGCTTTATTGTTAAAATGAAATATTTCCTCAAACTTCTAATGAATATTTTAAACATAAAAAAAGTTAGTTTATTTTATTATTATTATTCAATTTATATTAAACACAAATTAATATTTCAAATGATGAATTAAAATTACTCAAAATGAATCAACTATTGGATTGATCAATTAATTTACAACATTTAATGTATGAATGAAAATTGTAGAACAATTTTTTCAACAAGCGCCCATTACTAGTTCACGTGTCACGGGTCCATGCTTTTCATCAAAATTGTGACAATTTTCATCAAAAAGACAATGTTGTGAAATTGAATACATTTACTACAAAATTAGACGAAATTAAGTGATTAAACATCACTCTTGTCTTTATTCCCTGAGGTTTATTATCTGAGCCTGAGTAAACAACAATTTTTGAAGTATTGCCAACCAGAGAAATGATCGCAACTAGTGAGTCATAACACGCGCTGGAAAAACAAGTGTTTGTAGTGACGTAGAACGACCTCTGTTTATTTGTCGATGCTTATCGTCCATCAATGTCAGCGTATCGATGATGACATCAATGCTGCCGAGCTTCATCTTTACTCTATCAGCTCTCATCATCTCCCGGCCACCGACGCGGATAAGCCCATTGCGAACAACAATACTCTCTGGCCAATCGCAGCACAGATGACGCATCACAGGAAATTCCCTTCGGAGTTAAGTCAGGTCCTCTTGAAATTAATGGGATGAGTACAAAAATTCTGCAAATCGTGAGATGTCGTTTTATATTTCTAGAAGGATGGCATTCCCCCGAGAAAAGTCCAGGATAACTCGGGACAGTATCTTTTTTATTTTTTATTTTTCATAAATAATAAATTTATAGTAAAAAAACTGTTTAAAATGCGTATGACTACGTGAGAAAAGAACTAATTTACTTTCCGATAGCCAGAAAGAGACCAACCCCATCAATTCCGATCGAGGACCTAAAGGCAGAGGAGGATTCTAAAATTCGTTATTAAACAAACACGTACTGTTATCAATGTTATTTCCAAAATAAGTTATAGCTGTTAAAATCAGTCAAAATTCGAGATCAATTAATAATAACAATAGCATTGATGACACTGCCGCCCCTATTAGAAGGGCTCTACCCGGAGGAAACCTGGAGAATACTTCGAGTCACGATGGGGCTACAGAGATCATGTACACAAACACATTATGAACGGGTGGTGTAGTGGCTGACTCTCCTGTTATCAAAGCAGGAGTCCGTGGTTCGATTCCCGACCTGTCGCCATTTTCACTTGACCGAAGTTACAACACACTTTAGAATATCCGAAACACACGAAAGAATTTTCACAGTATTTCGAACACTTGGTCTCCACTTCCTGTTCTTAAGAGCGTGTTGATGTCGTGGGTGCCCGTCCTTCCCATACATTTCATCACTGGGGTTGTGTAATAGCTACTGTGAATGGACATTAATGAACTGAAATAGAAAGTTTTAAGTTGTGTACCCTTAGTTTTGAGCTTTTCTCCGTAGTGAACAGACGTATTCCTTTTTGAGTAATATTCGTTTCCGGTTTGTGGAATAAATAGTGCAACAAAATCTTATTGAAATAAATTTAAATGCTTAAGTGTTTGTGATAAAATGCTTGTATTGTACAACTTCAAGTGTAAAGCAGCCGATATGTTATATTATGAGTGAGTAATATTTTAGTACCGTAGACGTATATCTTACAGTCGATGTTAATGGATACACTTCAAAGCTTACTGTTGGAGTAATACAACTGTTGTTGATGTTAGAGCGTAGAAAATAAATTAGTAATTAAATTCCTTTGTCATTTTAGTTCTAACATTTCTGTCGAAATTATCATCTACAGTTAGAATTTAAACTAAATTGTTTCAATTTTAAGTTTTCTTAAAGCCGGTGTTCAATAAACTGGAGTTAAAAAAAACTATTGTGATATCGTGGACGGTTGAGAAAGTATCACGTTTATTAGTGACTAGATTATTCAATTCTGCAGATTCGTCAGATAAATGTTTTGAAGAACCAAAATAATGTTTTAATTTCTTTGGAAATTTGACCATTTTTGGATAAAAAATTTGATAATTTTTTTTTTAAAGAACGAGTAACAAATTTTGATATGATTCGAGATGCAGAGGCGACGTGAATTGAACGAGGTAAAACGTATTTGAGTATTGGAACACGTATATACCAGGTCTAATAAATAAAATAAAATATAAAATTACATTTTCCGAATAATTTAAAGATTTGATAAATAAATAAATTTATTGTCAAAAAGCATTACAAACTGCGTATGACCACGTGGAGGACAATAAACTAATTTACTTTCCGGAAGCAAACAAGGGACTATCCCATCAATTCCGATCAAGGGCCCTAAGACAGAGGGAGATTCAAAAATTTCAGCAAAAATTTCTAGATAAGATAAAGTTAGTTACGTGTTGTAACAATCTTATTGGTGAAATGCCTTTTTTGTATTCAATTAAATACGGATTTCTTGGTATTCTTTTAATATTATTACGAAATTATACGGCTAACTTCTTTAACTATCTTAGGAGTGTGGTAAAATGTGAAATCCACCTCCTCTTTAAGGTCTTTTATCGGAACTGATGGTCACATGCTTGCTTCCGGAGAGTAATTTAGTTTATTGTCCTCCACATGGCCATGTACAGTTATTATTTGACAATAAATTTATTAAAATCATTAAATAATTATGTTTCTTAAATATTACATTTTCGTGAACCGGAACAGCGTTACAGAAGAACGGAATATTTCCTGCACAGCAAGAATTCGCTGAGAAACATCCAGTGCGCATTGATATCTCTTCTTCTCTTTCTTCCTCCATCCCGTACGTTCTCCCTAAAGGAGCTTGACGACGTTATACCGAGGAAATATGGACTTGCTGAAATGTGCATATACTGAAATGAGCAGGCCGCGTACCGATCTTATGCCTAAAGGCCGTAAGTGCAGTGAGGCCTATTCCCACGGAGTATTACACGTAAATCAGTTTTTCGACTTCGCCTATCAGATTTTAATAGATCTACTTAGCGTAACTTCATCTCCTGTGTCTACATTGAAAACAAAAATTGAAGTCTTCATCAAGACATCTGAGAAAAGTTGAAAAAACGAAATCTTGGTAAAAAAAATGTCCAGATTTAATAGGAAATATTCCATAAACAAAAGATAACGTCGTCAGCCATTAACGAAAATTCATTTTTAAAATATTCTCCTTAGAATTTGAACCAAAGATCTTGGAATCTCTTTGCTATCGTGTCCACTTGAATCAACAATTTGTCATAAACGAAATTCAACACTTTCACATCCAGTAAAAAATTATCTTGGTGTTTAACTCTCTCAATGTATATGATTGAATAATGTAGTGAGTGAGAGTCAGTTAGTGAGGCAATGTGTTAGACAGTAAATCAGTCACTCACTCACTTAGGGCAACGTTGGTTAAACTGTCAGATTATTTGACTTCAATTATATTAGGAGCACCTCATTATTTTTTAACTCACGACTTCCGAGTGTTTGCATCGTCAACGGCCTGGTGAAAATTGCGACGGACCGGTACTCGAACCCGGGACTTCATGGTATGGCTGCAGATGAGCTGCCACTGCGCCACCCGACTCTCAACTCCGTACGCAACCCCCACCTGGCCCGTTCCGGTGAACCTGGGTCACATCCCCAATTCAGGAGATAAGTGACCACAGGCGGCTCCCATGCTGGAAGCACTTAAGCCCGGTTTCCACATACCAACGTGGCGGTTGCAGTTTTTAACTCACAACTTCCGAGTACTTGCTCGTGGACGAGTGTTTGCATCGCCAGCGGCCAAGTGAAAACTGCGGCGGACCCGACCGATAGAAGAGAGTAATGCGAATTGGCTTTGCTTTTAGAGACAATTATGGAAGTAATTGAACGAAAACTGACACAAAACTAGGGAACTCGAATCAAACTAGAGAACTTTCTTCAAATATATTGTTTGAATTTAAACGTTATAATTAATGATTCGCAGATTTCAATACGCCATAACTCATGAACGACTGTTATATTGACACTTTTTTATATGTACACAATTGATAACATCTTTACGTGTAATAAATACTAGCATTTCTTATACGTCTTGATATGTTTACAGTTAAAAAGTGAGATATCTGTTTCTTTAAAATTATGAAACAGTTCAGTTTGAGTAGCGAGTATTGGAGACATGTAATTATTACATATTTTTCTCTCCACTATCACCATATGGGTTTCTTGAAGCAAAGATGTAGTAAAAAACGTAAAGGGTACCTCTTTAAGAACGTGCTCGTCTTCGAAAAAATAAATAAGTGGAAGTAAAAATATTGAATGGCAATTTGTTAAATATAATATAAGTAAAGATATATGATAATAAAATTTAAAATCTGCATCGTAAAATATACTTTTAAAAATAATGTTACATTTTGACCACTCGATAAAACATACTCTGAGAATTAAAACAAAATGTATTCCCAAACACCAGTTAAAAGCAACAACATATTTCTTGCTGGAAAACAATAAGCTAATTAGCATGGATTGGGAAACCAACCCACAGTTCTGCGAATCAGCGGCACAGTATCACATTCCAGTACAAGAACCCACCGTGGAAATCCCAGTAGTTTATTTTTATTGGGTTCGAATTCTTGGAAATGAGATCCGGAAACAACTATTGTAAAGCAAACTTGAGCAGGTGTGTTTTCCTTACTATTGCGACAGGTCTCATTTAAATCCATTGTACGAGAAATGTTATTGAACTTTGAAAATAATTTGTTACCCTTCCCTCTCCCTGACCATTAATTTAAAAAAGACAAGCTCCTCACTTTGTAAAGCAATTTTAGTATGCGTAATAAATTAAAGATCAAGTGTCCACATGCACTGGTTGCGAAAGCATCCACTGCCAGAGAATGGGAATCTCAACCATATAGGTGACACCATGTCAAAACATTAAATGCTGATGATCAAACAAGAGTCAAAATAGTAATTGTTTATTTAGATTTTCTGCTTTCATGGTTTGTTTTCGTATTATAAATTTTTCCTTAGAATAAAAAAAAAATATTTGTAGTTACCTTGTTTTTTTTACCAAGAAAAAATTCATTTATTTGTTATGTGCTGCAATCACTTGATGATGGCAGAAAGTAGCTGTCGAAGCGAAAATGAAAATTGAGTCTTTTTACGAGGTAGCTCAAAATATTTTATTAGAATAAAAACTGTCTCCCCCTGTAGCCCTTGACGGGAAAGTGTGCAGTCGCGGCTTATTTGCACCCGAAGCACTGTAGTACCACGTTAGAAATAGGAAATTATCTTCGGAAGATAATACCTGAATTGTTCATATATCTATTTCTTTCATACCTTTTTTGTATTTGAGACCATATGCTAATTTTGTAGCTTTACGTTTTTGAAACATTTTACTAATTTTAAGATCATTTTCCTCTTTGATCTTAGAATAACAAAATAGCATAAAAAGAGCAGTCTGGAAAAATTCAGAGAGCTCATAAAGGAAACCTCTTCAAAAGCACTCATTCAACTCAACAGTCGCACCAATGTGACAACTTTCGGTCAGGTGAAAATGGCGACGAGCTGAGAATCGAACCCGGGATCCCTGTTCTGTTCGCAGGGGTGTTAACCACTACACCACCCGTTCACCTTCCACAACCGTACACCACCGATGTGTCTCAGGTCTTCCGGGGTTTAGGCCTGGGTCAAAATTGTGTACAGTCGTTGAAAGTGAACGGGTGGTGTAGTGGTTAACACCCCTGCGAACAGAACAGGGATCCCGGGTTCGATTCTCAGCTCGTCGCCATTTTCACCTGACCGAAAGTTGTCACATTGGTGCGACTGTTGANATAATTTGAAAAGTTAATCAACAGATTTAAAATTCTAAACTATAACGAATATTATTAAATCGTCCTAATTTGAGAAAGTAGCTTAAATATTAACTATGGAAAACGATCGTATCAATTGGCATTATTTTCCATACACATAATTAGAATTTCTATGCAAGTTTGTAATAAACGTATCAAGAGATTATATGTATGTTATCAAACTTCTTACCATAGTAACCAGTCATACTGATTGATAAATAAATAAATAAATTTGTTGTTAAAAACAGTTGCAAACTGCATACAACCGCGTGGAGGACAAGGAACTAATTTCGACTCCGGAAGTAAGCAAGGGACCATCCCATCAATTCCGATCCAGGGTTCTAAGGCAGAGGCTAAGAATTTAACCTTTTCGAACACACATCTAAGATAAAAAGTGAGCTACGTTTTATAATAACAAAAGAATATCAACAAATTTGTATTTAATAAAAAATAAATATTTTACAAGTACGTATTATTATCGAATTATTGATTGTTTGAAATATATTGTTTATAAATCGTAACTATTAAAATGGCTCTAAATTCAAAATTGTGTATTACAATAGATCGCCGCCCTTATGCAAGAGAGCGTAGAGAACCTGCATTTAAAATTCGCCTCTATCCGAAGGAAAACCGGAGAAAAACCCGGACCAGGAAGGGGTTTCAAAAATAAAGTACACAACCCTGCCAGTGTTTAGTACAGATAAAACTAAATTTATAGGAATAATGATAAACAATAATAGCATTTAGGAAAATAAGTTTAAAATGTAATCATTTATTTTGAAAATATTAGTGCGTTAGTATGACAAATTGCAAGTTCAATTGATGTTTTTAAAATTAAAAGAATAATATATAAATAAACATCTAGGAAATGCGAATCTGCCTCCACTTTTCGTGGGTTTTGTTTTCACTATTTCAAAAATATATTTGGGTGGAACGGAATTTACCGACATAAAACATCTTTCATTACTTCAGTTATAACGTCACTTCTTCGTGTGATGACGTAAGGTGAAAATGGCGACAAGCCGGGAATCGAACCCGGAACTCCTGCACTGAAAGATGTGTATANGGGGTGTTAACCACTACCACCCGTTCGCTTTCAACGACTGTACACCATTTTCACCTGACCTTAAGCCCGGAAGACCTGAAACACATCCCCATAAGTGAACCAGGTGGCACACATTGCTGTAAGCACTTCAGCTCGGACCAGCGCTTCAAACTAGTCAGATCACTGAGATGTGAAATTGCTTTCTTTATTATTATTCTATTTGTTTTCAAACACAACAATAAGAAATATAAAGAAGAAAAAACAATTTAATTTGTATCTATCAGTTAATAATATAGTATAAACAATATTGAAGAACTCGCTTAAGTTGTTTGAAATACATAAGAGCATGTACAAACATGGCGGCCGAGCACAACGGTTTTGTGATTCATGCATCACACTTCTGAAAAAGTTAAATAACTTTCTCAAATGTCCGGTGATCTATAGACAAAAATGTTGTAAGAAGTAATACGGAAAATTTACTACAAATGGAAATAAGCATCTGTACTTTCGTGATTTCAAAGTCGGTCGTTTTTTGAAATTAAGTTCATAAGACGCAATATGTTAAACCATCAATTATAATTGCAATCATTTCATTTAAATGTCTGGTGAGGTATGTTTTTCTAATTAAAATCACAATAAGAACATGTTGTTCTGTTAATTTACGCCGATTTCAGATATTTAGTGGTGTAATTCTACTTACGCTAGTGCCTACGTGTTTAGGTTCGTCATAGTAACCTGACGTCGCCATTGTTACCTGGCCGAAAGTTATCACATATCTTCTCCGCGTGTAGAGTACACAGAAGAAATATGTGCAACACTTCTTCATATTGTATCTCGCATTTCTTCTTTTTCCGTGGAAGTTCTCATTGGTTTTCCCGCGTCTTGGAATTGTTCTTGGGATCCCCGTTTGTTGTAGCAGGACTTCGCGGCGACGAAAACGGATGAGTGGCCCCTGCAATAACGGCATTTCTACGCGGACCGCCTCATAATTCCACAATATTCTCGGAGTTTGTTATTCTGCGTGCTACTTGAGGTTAATTAATAAATAAATTCGTGTTGTTAGTGAGGCCGGAAAATGAAATAAAGTTGAAACCGTTGTAGCTGTAACCACTGGTTTACGAAAGAGTATAATCACTCAAGACGGACCAGCCAAAATTATCAATTTAATAAATATTTTGGGAGGAATATTTTTTAAATAATAATTACGTGTTATTTTGTGAATAGTTATGACGCGCAACTGTTTTTTTTATCAATAAATATATTGACTGAAATTGGCTTTTTATTTAACTAATATGATATTTGAGCAATCAAATTCGCATAAATGGAAAATTGAGAAATTTACAGATAACCGGGACATATTTTAATGGTTTTCAAAATAAATAAATAATTTAAGACTTACGGCGTTTTGATGGACGAATACCATCAATTTTCCGGGTCTAGGTTCGACTCTAGGAGTCGTCGGTTTTATTACAAATTATAACATGAAACGTAACGGAATAATTGAACATGTGATGCTACAACAATTTCTTAGCTACGCATAATGATGTAAAATTAATAAGGTCAATAATACAACCATATTAGGCAAATAATCAGTGATCCCATTGCCCCCAACCCCCCTACGGACGCCAAAGAAGTAGTGTTAAAGACACCTCATACAAGAATTTTGGTTTTAAACCAGCACTCTTACACCCATTTCTTTCACATCAAAATAGAGTTCAGTCATTTTTGTTCAAAGAAAGAAGAAACCAGAAGCTTCAAGGAGATGATTACCGTGAATAGCTCAATATTTCTGCAGAAGTAATCCCGGACTTCTTAAAACCACTTTGCGACCCCCTACACAACGGAGGAACCAATCTTCAGAACTATCACTATACGTCTTCGCCGCTTCTCCTGCGAGCTAAAAGTGTATTCATCTGAAGGACGGGTTTAAAAATTTAAAAATGCGGATTCATTTTTCGGAATGATAGTGATAGGTAATCATAGCATCGTTATTTGTAAACAGCCCGAGGTGCCATTACGAAAACACGCAAAATACTTTTCGTATGTATCTAATTATGAACGTCCGCAGATAGTTTTAACTTTCTCATGTAATCCTCTCGGGAAGTAAAGGAAACCGAGTCAAGACCTTCTGATGAACCTTTCAACACAAAGACTATTTGACAAAACAATGTGAGACGGGATCTCGTGGTAGAGTTGGCGCATATTGAGTTGGTGGAGCCGAAAAGACCGCTACTATCTTTCTTCGAACATCGTCTCACTGCCAGGCATTACTAAAAACATCTCCTCTTCCATGTTAGCTCGACGGCTGGGTCTACGACCATCTCAGGTATCTTTATGAAATATTGGTTGTCCAGACTCTAGATGTGGAGACGAGACAGAGGAAAACAACACTGAATATTATGTTATGCATATATTCCTTCTGTGTACACACAAGTGGAGAAGATATGTGACAACTTCCGTTCAAGTAAAAATGGCGACGTGTACTTAAGCGCATACAGCATATTGTGCCACCTAGTTCACTTATGCTATATTATGTTCATGTATGGATATATGTCTCAGGTCTTCCTTGGTTAGGTCTGGATGGAAATGGTGTACGGAAAGGTGGCGTAGTGGTTAACACTCCTGTGATCAATATGCAGGAGTCCCGGGATCGATTCCCCGCTCGTTGCCATTTTTTTTAGGATCGAAAGTTGAAAATTATGTTATTTGTTGTTGCTGGGAAAAGAAAGTGAGGCAATGTTTGCGGAAGTACTAACTCTGTATCAGCCTGATAGGAAGGTTGAGGTGGGCGCCTCTGGAGTGTGAGCTAATTGTAAGATGATCTTTCTGTTTACGTTTAGAGTGACCGAGGTCTTTCTGGTGGATAGTACAGAGTAAGAGCTCGAAATTTATAGTAGAGCACTTCGCCAACTCAACCTGCGTCAACTCTACATGGATGGGGTGGTAGCGTCACTAGTGCTATACATGCATGGGATGGCTGCAATGTTAAGTTAAATTTAATCAGAGAATTAATTGTTACGATCAATTAGCAATATTTTCAGAATACTGGACTGATAACAGTTTTTTAAACAACTGTACTCTGATAATCTTTTGAAAAAAATATTTGTGTAATTTCCTGTGTATATTATAACGAGCAGACAAACTATTGTCATTATCTTGGGGAGGAGGAGTTGTATATCATTATTTTGCTTTGTGTGCAAAAATATAAAATCTTCCACTACATTTGCACCCTTTGATCCGAATTGATGGAATTGTCCCTTTTTGCTTCTGGAGAGNTTTGCACCCTTTGATCCGAATTGATGGAATTGTCCCTTTTTGCTTCTGGAGAGTAAATTAGTTTATTGTACTCCAAGAGGTCTTTCTCAGTTTGTAACGGAATGTTTTTCAATTTATTTATTTATAAATGGTATTCGCGGTGATGGACGGGTACCATGGTTTCATACTATCTGAGAACATATTTCTAACCAATAACTTTGCTTTCGAGAAAGCGGCTGTTTTCGGTTCTGGTGCCATTGAGTGACATTTGTGAAGCTTTAATTATATTCTTCAGGAACTAAGTAGCTATATTTTTGTTTTGCAAGTGAAATTGCAAGGGGTTTGTTAGGGAGATTATTGATGTGATGCGACGGTATTCTAAACTCATTGACATTGAGAATTATTAATTATATTCTGTGTGTAACATTTACAAAATCAAGAACTCAGTTTTATCTCTAATTCCATTATTTTAGAGGTAGAAAGAAAACATTTATTCTCAAAATCAACATCAAATCCTTCTTTTATTTAAATATATAAAGGTTAAAATATTATTTCGACATTTAATGTTGTAATAACTAGAAAAGCTTATATCAGAACTGGAACGATAATTTTTTATTACATTATCTACAATTTTTGAAAATTACGAACTTTACTTTATCTCGTCCCATGTCCCAGTTTGACATTTACTGAAATTATTCTAATACTTACGGTAACCCCTACTTTTGCCAATTTGATGCAACTAATGTCAATTGTACGGGAGAGAGAAAGAGAAAAAAATCTGAGTCTCCCGGAATACAATTGTAACAGGGACACACCCACAGAAATAACGCGGTGAATTTATGAGAGATTTATGTTAATGTGTTTTGAGTTTTTGTTTAACATGGGGATAAACACAAGTCCACTAAGAATGTAGGAAAGAATTTTATATTTCCACATATTTATGGAGTTACAATGATGTATACATTTTCCTTGTGTATTCATAGTGTTGTGGTAAAAACAAGAAAATACGTAATTAATGATAAATGAGAAAAATGATTTCCTAAAGAATGTAGTCTCTACGTCAAAACAAGATTGTGCTTTATATAGACAATAATTTGTAGAGGATTACCTTCATGGCATGGTATAATTATATACTGTAATATCCTCGTTCTTTTCATCTATAATTGCTTATTCTATTTAAGTTGTTTTCGGTATTCCACGTACAGGACGTAAGAACGTTAGAACTCGCGTTAGTGCATTCTATTGCAAAAAATAAATGAAACTGCATCTAGTAGGTTTATGTTTTCTGAAATATACGTGCCTTTCTAAAACAAAATTTAATTCCTCAAACAAATCTTGTATCATATTCATTTTCAAAATTTTTCTGTTTTGTCTCAAAATCTAGCAACAGAACTAAAGAAATTAAGCTGTTAAAATTTTAAGGTTTGTTGTTTCTAATGAACAGTGACAATTAAATAGCAATTATTTAAAATACACACTTTTTTACAAATTCAATGTTATTAAAATCTCAAATTTTATTGTTTTGTATATTATATTAATGGATTTACATCTGTAAATTGATTGTGAGAACATGCGCATAAAAGGT
This sequence comes from Laupala kohalensis, assembly GCA_002313205.1. NCBI lineage: Eukaryota > Metazoa > Arthropoda > Insecta > Orthoptera > Trigonidiidae > Laupala > Laupala kohalensis. Next base: position 245,499 of record NNCF01129439.1, read on the forward strand.
GGTTTCAAAGGATATGATGATGAATAATAAATGTATTGTCAAAAATGCAGTTGTAAACTGAGCATGACTTCTTAGAGGACTATAAACTATTTTATTCTCCGGAAACAAACAAGGTACCGTTAGTTTTAATTATTCTTTAATTATTCGGAACATATTGCTTATAAAATGTGTTTTGTTGTTGGTGTCTATTTACTCTCATGTTTATTACACGCTTTTACGTTTTACAAACACATACATAATGAAAAGTAATAAAAAANAAAAATAATCATTCCTTTTATAGGTAGGTATCTTTAAACTCATTCTTCTACCATAGCGATTTCACAGGATTTCGTCTTTTTTTCTTGGGCGAAGAATCTACTCTTCTTTGCCACCGTTCCTTAAGGCGGATGTACACGGAGTTTGTGAATACCGCTTCGTGGAGCCGCACAGTGGAGTATATTAAGACGGAACCTGGCCAAAAATAATTTATCCCGTGAGTTTGAAGGATTATGGCGAAATATCGTTTTAAAAAAATGTTATGTTAAGTTAAATGTATTTTTGATTCGAGAGGTTATTTATCAAATCTATATAAACATTTAAAAAGAAGCTCTATATAAATTTTCTTGACATAAATAATGGACATAACATTTGTCTGTATACTGAAAAATGATTTTTCTCTATAGTATTCCAAATTTACTGGATGAATTACTTTTGGCCAGGTTTCGCTTCGACATACTCCACAGTGCGGAGACACGAAGAGGTGTTGAAAAGCGGTGTTCGTTCCCCTTTACGGAGCGGGTGCCCATCATCTCTCGGGGAGGTGGGCGTGCTCTTCTTTCTTCAATGTGAAAACAATTCTTTAATTCTTTCTACAAATTCTAAATAAATTCCTATTTAGCCTCCTTCACCATAGTTCTCAATGCGCTTGTGCAACATTTTCTCTAATTTTTTTAAACGATTCTTTTGTCGAATTTATGCTTTATTGGTTTTTATTTCTATATTCACGATCGTATTAAATATAAAACATACATCCTTCGTTCTCATCGTTAAATTCGCTAAACCAAAGATTATGATGAACCGTTTCTATATCCTTGTTACAAAAGCATTTCTCGCCATCTCCTTTTCCCTGTCTTCTTTAAATACTTGACTTATCCAAAGCATTCGATGTCATTGATCACGAAATTCTCCTTTCCAAATTGTATTCTTTAGGCATTCGTGGACTTCCATATCAATGGCTAACTTCTTATTTAAAAGATAGATATTAACAGGTCGAAATATCCTATACTGAAAATAACATACTTCAGCGTTGTCTTTCAGAAACAAAGCGGAGTACCCCAAGGATCAATTCTCGGCCCTATACTCTTTTTATTGTATGTGAACGACATATCATCATCCACATCAGATTGCAAAATGGTTCTTTTTGCTGATGACACTAATTTACTGCGTAAGAACGCCAATGATCAAAAAGTTTTGTCTAACCTTTCGACTTGGTTCCATGCAAATCGTCTCATTGTAAACACTGACAAAACAGTGTCTATGTCATTTCACAATAGTAATACAAAATCTTTACCCCAGGTTTCTCTTTCTTTAAACGGAACACAATTAAAAACTGTTACGAATACAAAATTCTTAGGTCTCCATATTCAAGACAACCTCAAATGGAATTGTCACATTGACAATCTTAATTCCCAATTAAGCAAATTGTGTTACGCATTCCGAATCTTAGTTAACGCAGTTAGTCCACGTATTTCCCGTTGCGTATATTTTGCAAACGTTTACTCCCATTTACGTTACGGCATTACCTTCTGGGGTAATTCCGGTCAGAGTATTCAAACTTTCAGAATTCAGAAGAGGATAGTTCGGATAATTTGTAAATCTCACCCCCGAAACTCTTGTAAACCTTTATTCAAGGAATTAAATATCTTAACACTTCCCTGCATTTATATTTATGAAACGGTCGTGTTTGTTAAGACCGAATTACTGAAGCACCACCCTTGCTTTATACGAAACAGTCTCGTTCACGAACACAATACTCGCAATAGTAATAATATTCATCGGCCTAGAGTGTCAACCACTCTTTGCCAAAAAGGACCGCATCATTCGGGAATTGTTCTATATAATTCCCTGCCCAAGAATATAAAAGACATTATGAAATTGAATCTCTTCAAATTGGCTGTTAAAAACTACTTCCTGCACCAGTGCTTCTACTTCCCGATATGACTGTGTCCGGTTGTACTCCGAGTAATGTTACTTAGCAAAAAACAATGAATTATAGCTTCCTAACACTTATTGCCAACGAGTACGAATTTAAATAATATCCTAATAAACTTTAATATTAGTAACAAAAATGACTATTTGCTGTAAAAATAGCTAATAACACAACAAACTATGACACAAGGTTATGTTCGTTCCAAATGCTTGAAAGAACAGAATCGCGCCACAAGACCAAATAAATTTAATTGGTGTCCGTGACGGGTCATGGAGTTAAGTTTTCTGAAAGAATGTCCCGCCAACATGACGCCAAAATATCAATACTCGTATGGACGATGGCCAAGTAAAGGCGTTGGCTACATTGAGGACAAGATCTGTACCGACACCAGTTAGGCTAACAATAAATTAATAAATATAAATAATTTGTGTTCAAAAGAGCTGTTTCAAACTACCTATGACCACGTTGAGGGCAATAAAGTAACTTACTGCGACTAATACACGATAAATTAATAAACACAGGGCGTTTTCGTTCATGCTCTTTCTTGGTAAGTTAAATTTTCTCAAAGCGAAGAAACATCTTGGAGTATAATTGGCCAAGGTCGCATAAGACGTTTTGTTGTTTTCCTTTTGTGTATGAATTATTAGATAGAAGATGAGACAGTCAACACAGTACGTGAGAATCCTGTCCTCTCGTTCCAATGTTGGCGCGAGACCGAAGGCGGGGCATCGCTCTTTGCTGTTTCGACCCGAAAGTCCAGGTCCTCATAACGGTGTCGGGGTCTGTTGATCAAGAAAAAACATCCACTTCTCATAAGGAGAAACGACATTCTATGTATGTTCACGTTCTGGATCTGAGATGTGCTGCTCTCTCCACACCAGCATAAATACCTCGCCAACAGAATTTAAGTGATTCTATCGGCAGAAAAACCCAGGAACAGAACAGGTCTGAATTTTAATTGAACGCGCGCTATTTTTAATCGCGGGACGATGAAATGAACAGAGATTTGATCAATACGTTTAATTGAAATAAAAATTATTTAAAGCGTCACATAGATATCACTTGTTTTAAAATGTATCACATTAACGCTATTAATTTGAGGTTAGTATCGATACATTTATTGCTATGATGAAGTCTGATTAATTCTATATACCATTATTTCTAGATTTGTTTTAACATGTTTTCAGAGTAACCTTAGTATCGTATTCTTTATATACCAGAAAAACAATATACTTGACGATTTGCCGGTTATTTGGGGATTAATTTAAAAAAATCTGGGTATTTCGTTTTTACTAAGATTCGTTTTTTCCTTACGTAGTTCAGGATTCCCATTACTTCACTCAGGGGATGGGATCTTAGGAAACTGTCTCTTATA
>NNCF01129439.1:255204-286316 GCA_002313205.1 Laupala kohalensis
TATATATATATATATATATATATATATAAACAAATATGTTATTATAAAGTTGAGATTACAATGTTGGTATTGACAAATTATGAACTAGTACAGTATTGTTGGTAACACTGGCGATTGCCTGTAAACAAACCCACATGGTGTTTGTAGTTAATATTGTTTGTATCGTAGGTATGTTGTGTTAAGGAAAAAAAATTTCAAAGATGTTATATTAAGAATCCATTACAAGGTATGTAACAGCGTTATTGATAATTGTGTGCAATTGTAGTAGTTGACCATAAATGTTGTGATTCTTGTTGTACTTTTTAGCCCTGATAAAGAAATTATATTATTTCGAAACGTTGGCAAGGAAAATGTGATTTGATTGCAACAGATGACCTTACCTCAAAAATCTCCAGTATACTGTAAATATATAATTGACAAATATTTTTTTTACAATTTCTTATTTATAAACTTTCACATTATAAACAGTAATATTTAAAATTGTTAATATTAAATTGAAAACAATGAATCATATTATTTGAAATTACTGTTTTTCTTCAATTTACAACATATCCGACATTAAAACTTCAACTCAAATCTGTTAGTTTTTTTCCGCAAGTATCTTTTAATTTTAACCAATCTTTTTATTAATTTTAATTTTGCGCAGTAAATCCATTCACGGTGACTAGAGAATACTAATTTTTATGAAGGTTCATGAATCATTTTTTGACTATATTTCATTGGAATTGGGAAATTCAGGTATCCTCTATTCCGAAGATTTGTGATTCCAAAAACTCTCCATATGCTATATCAAAAACAATTTCTGAAGAAAAAAAATTATTAAATACTTGTTTTTGAAATTTCATGATTAGAAATTCGAACAACGCCCGGTGAAAAGGGGANACAACGCCCGGTGAAAAGGGGAAGGAATGGGTTTGGAGAAACATTCTAAACAATTTGCATTATAATCCGCCGTTTATTGAGCTTTAATAATGCTGTTATAAATTCGAAATATCTTTTCCGGTCATTATACTCCTCCAATATGCATAATCTCATTATCAGTTTAATTATCTGCACCGTATTTTGGGAAAATTATAGGCTAGGTTGTTGTTATCATACAAATTTTTAAATGTACTTGTTTGAACAAATATGAGTAGAATAGGTTCAATTTACTAAAACTAATTACGGTTGTGTACATAAATTCTGTAGCCCCATTCAGGCCAGAGTTTTTCTCCGTTTTTCCTTCGTGTAGAGGCGGATTTCTTATACAGGTTCTCTAGGCTTTGTCTAGGGGCGTGTTTATTGTAACAATAAATCGTGAATTTAGTGTTTTTTCAACTCTTATGATTTTTAAACACTATACTCAGAATAATCTATAGTTNCCGATAATAACTTGTACATGTAAATATTTTGTGTTAAATTACAAACATATTGACATTCTATTAGTATTATAACTCGCAGCTAACTTTTTATCTTATCTAGGAACTTTTGCTGAAATTTTTGAATCCGCCTCTGCCTTAGGNCCCTTGATCGGAATTGATGGAATGGTCCCTTGCTTGCTTCCCGAGAGTAAATTAGTTTATTGTCCTCCTAGTGGTTATACGCAGTTTGTACTGTTTTTTGACAATAAATTTAAAATTTATTATTATTATTATTATTATTATTATAACAATTAAAATATTATGCTATAAGACTTCTTATGTATAAAGTATATGTAAACATAGCATACACTCTCCGAAATCCGCGACACAACATAGTGCTAGGGAGGTGATGTACGCAGCACTAAGGTGCCAGAGGGCTTATTTCTATCTGAGGAAGTTCGGTTAATTACGCTTTACGCGCGAAGTGACCAAGCGAACTCACTCCCCTCCCTTGGCATTGGGCTGGCCGTCTGCCCGCGCATCGCGGTCTCCAGAGACAGACGTGTCTAGCCTCATCCCGCTGCCACCGCCACCGCTTCGCTACTGCGGCCTTCGCCGCCGCCGCCGCGGTGCCCACCCCCGCTCGTGCATGCGCCCCTCCGCGCACACCCCCACCGCCGCGACGCAGCCGCCACGATCGATCGCGCGACGCGACGGACGGAGCTCGGGACGCTGTCGTCTGCGCAGCGCGGGAATCCTGAGTGAAGGACCCGAGGGGCATGGGCGCCGCAACGGGACTGCACGCGCTCATCTCCCCCCACCCCTCCTCGGTTGCAGTTGCAAGGCGCTGCAACTCTCTTGCACAGCGAGGGGTAACTGCTGATCGAGGGAATGCTAATGCGCGACAGAAATACCTCCGATGACCGGTTTCGAGCACGCGGGGATTCCGCATGCCGCGCAGGAATAGACGCGGGCATCCAGAGGGTGGGGGCGGGTTTCGGGACCGGAAACTGCGACAAAAGAAGTGAAGGCATCGGAGCGAGGGATAAGGATTCGCGGAAGTGAGCGGAGAGGAGTGTTTTGAGGATGTGAGGTCCGTTGGCGCCGACCTGACAGCCGCTGCCGCCGGCGAGTCACATTCGCCGCCCCGGCGTCGCCTGCGCCGCGACGGACGGTGCTCCTTGCTTCGGCATTCCTGGCCATTTCTTCTCTGCCCCCGGGGCAGACGCCCGCAGCGCACGCGGCGCGGCGCAGTCCTTCCCGCGCGGCCAATCACGGCTCGGTGTCCCCCTCCCTCCCCTCCCGTGCCAACGGCTGCGACCGCTGCGCCACCGCGGCGGCGGCGGCGTGTGAGTGTGGCTGTAGATGCAGTTGCCCAAGACACTCACTCACACAGGCGCAAGGGCCGGAGGGGGGGCGAGGAAGAAGACCCCTCCCCCGCCGCGGAGTACTTAAAGGCGCGCAGCGGCGCGGCGCGCGAGTCCATTCGCGTGCTTCGAGCGTCGGAGGGCGGTCGTGTCCCGAAGCCTCTCGCCGGACCACCCCCGGCGACTCCATCGCTGCTGCCACCGCCGCCGTCATCTGCCCCTACGGACGACGTTCGCTCGCTTCCTTCCGCCCGACGACCTCCAGCCGCCGCCGGTGAGTGCCGCCGCGGACGCAGCCCCGCGCGCCAAGCCCTTGCCAAAGTGCTTCTACTTCGTCCATCAAGGTCATCCTTCGCTCTCCCAACCCTTTACTCCTAAACTTACTCTTGTGTTGTCCAATATTATTTTTTCTCGTAATTTTAATTTTTCCGTCATGTGTAAGTGCGCGGTGCAGTGAATTCAATCCCCGAGTGCAGGTTATGGACCCGTTTTCTCCTCTTCCGCGTCCAAGCGTTTTTGGGTTCCTTGGGGGTGTGCGCGCGACAGATGCGGAGGGCGTGGAGGCGTCGGCGTGGCCCGCAGCCGCCGGCGCCCCAATCTCATCTCCCCTGCTGTTCATCCCCCATGCGACAGTGACTCACCCCTCGACCGTCAGCTTTCGCGCCGGGCGCGCCGCCGCGCGTCAACAATACGGTGCGGTATCGCGTTGAATAAACGCCGAATCTAATACTTCGATGCGTCATCAACTTTGGGGGAGAGGATTGATTTTGTTCGTTCACACGGGATTAAACCTACTCCGACATGACGTCTAATTTTCTTCTTTTCGTGAATAGGTCTAAGGGTGATCCCCGGCTAAAATGTTCTAATCGTTCGGAATGTGTTGTGTCCAACGATGAGTGTTCAGATGACAAAACCACTTCGTTATCTACGTATTGCATGTATTCCTTGAGAAAGAGAGATCGATCTAATAATACGGACGGCGGAATATCCCAGTTTTGTAAAGCTGTCAAAGACCGTCGTCGAAAGGAGGTTTTTGTGTCCGAAAACTCCGCGTACCCGCATTCACGTACCTACCTGCGCGGCTCCTCTGTCGTGTCTGAGCGAAGAGGTATTTTTAGCGGAGAAGGCTTGCGCGAGCAGCACGGGTCAGCGGCCGGCGCTGCCCCCGCGGTCGCCGCCCCCCGCACACCGGCGCCGCCACCGTCCGGCCACCGCCGACACACAGACGTTGCCGCTGGCCTTGCCTAACGTAGAGCCTAGCTCTCTTGGCGGCTTCCGGCTGGGACGAGATAGCTGTGATCCCGAATCCAGGGACCCCAGAAAGCCCTAGGTAACAATTCAAAAGGAAAATGTTTAAAATCGCGGTTTTATTTTCAGTATTCGAAAACTAAACGTGTTTTTACTGAAATACATCGTGCTACTAGTGTTCATAATGCCTAATTTAATCATCAGACATAATAATGCGCAGATTTTTCCCAAATTATATCTGAAATACTAAAATTAGAATCCTTGACTCGTACGCGCGCGAGTAAAAATCGCTTTCGAGTAGTTTTGAAGGACAAGTTCAGCCATACCTCTGTGACTACACGGTATCGAAAGCCAAGCTATTTCCTTACTTGACCTCGGGATTTTTCTTCGTATCCATCCCCTCCATCGATGACGAGAGTTCTGAGACACCTCCCCAGGACAGAAACTTCTGTCCATGAATCACATGCTGAAGTGTGTTGAAATATGTTTCTGTGCGAGTTTCCGTGGCTTTAATGACTTATTTTTCGTGAAATGATCCCTGGCGACTGGGAAGTGAACCAGTAGCACGTCAAATGTGATTCATTAGAAGTCCTCGCATATTGGAGACGCTCGAAAGGAAAGGTTTGACGTATTATTTCGTGTTTCTGATCGTATTTCTTGAGTCTAGGCGGAAGTGGATCTTAAATAATGTAGGAGTTGACATTAAATTCATTTCTTTACCATGTTATATGTCCTTAATACCGATTCTGTTATTGACATCAGGTGAGTAGGGTCTCGTTATCTTAATTAAATTCACTCTTTCCGTACTTTTAGTATTTGTTTCATTGGATTTACATCTTCTTAAACTTCATCATCCACGCTTGGATATCTCAATTAACACACTAACAGCCAATAGAAAAAACAAATATTATTCCTTAGAATTATACATTATTTCATTTCGGTGTTGTGGTGTCGAGTTCATCATTTTAGTGAGATTGTATCTTTTTCAGAAGAGATGATGAATCTTCAGTTCTTTATTAAATACATATACATGTCATGATGTGATGTCATAGCACAATCTTCTACCACATTCACATTAAAATGATCTACCCGTTTTCAGAATCTGTTCGAATAATGAACTTTTTTGTTGTTTTGTAAGTTTTCTTTATCGACACTGCAAAAACATTTTTTCATAAAAGTTGAAAGAAGGCCATATTCCTGTTTTTTTTATTAAAAGTGAATCCATTGATATAAAATTAATCATTTTTTTTCTGCTAGACGGTTTTAATTCTAACGTATTTCTTGAACGCTGCCAACATCTTGTAGGACTCGAACATATACTCTATCTTCTTGGTATCTGCTGAAGAGTACTACGACGTTTTTCGAGTTTTTCCGAGTTTTTCGAGTTTTTTCAGCTTCGTGTTTTACCATTACTAATTCCCTTTACTGATTCGGAATTATCGGAAAATAGTGAGGATTTGGAAATTGTGAATCTATTTCTTCAGAAACGAAATGATTTGCAAGATATGACGGTAGTGTATATTAACGAAGCACTAATTATGCTATTTAGTCCACAATTACGTACCTGATTCACCAGCTGTTTTACGTTCACGCGAAGACTCGAAGACCGTAAATGCGAGTTTCCGAGATGATCCATCTCGAACAGCCACTTTCCTCTGTCTGCGGACTCAAGGACACAACAGCGGAGCTACTCAAAGGCACGAAGATCGTCGTTTTGGGAAGCGACGAAATAAATAGAAGAAACTGGTATAGTTTAGTGGCAAGAGCTTGAGGGATTTTTTCTCTCTCTTTTTTTTTTTTTTTTGTAACTGTGCTCCCATGATAAGTGAATACATATCTCATGGGTGAGGATGTGCGTTAGCAATGTTCAAGCGAGGTGTATATATTAGGGTTGAAGCAGATTTTGATGAATATCATTTACAATTTCGGCCAAACTGATTTCTACCAAACTGTCAGATTTTGCGGGATTTGGAGCCAAAAAATGTGGTCTCCCTCTTCTTCGATTCGTTTTTTTTCATGTTGAAAGAAATACGCGAAACCTTTTGCATTGCTTCGATTTTACTTTGATAATACGTACTTCAGAAGAAAAAAAGTGTGTTTTATTTAACACAAATTTGTTGGTATATTTTAATATTATATCTCCTGCCGGAATAATCTTATTCTTAGGAGAGTGCTGAAATGTTAAATCCGCGACTGCCTTAGTTAGGGCCCTTGATCCGAGCTGATGAGATTGCCCCTTACTTCCTTCCGGAGAGTAAGTTAGTTCATTGTCCTCTTCGTGGTCATACGCAGTTTGTAATTAATTGCTTTTTTGGCATTAGTATTTAAAATGTGGAATAGTTATTATCTGTAGTAGGGAAGAACTTATTCCGGAATGTGAATTTTAACAACAGACAAGACATTTTATGTCTGTATAATACCCATAACGAAAACTACTTCAGTATTCCTCCGTGGTGGTAGAGGCGAAAAAAAAAAAATAAAGGAAGAGGAGCGTAGGGCGTGCCGTGCAATGGCCAAAGGCGAGGACAGGACGCGGTGAAGTGAGTGCGTGGGAGGGGTGTAGGGGTGCAGGGGGGAGAGTATCCAACGCGATTCGGGATGGAGTCGCTCGGGAGACGCCAGCGGTCGCCTTGTCTGTCGGTGGGGCTGGTCGGTCGACCGGTGCGGCAACGGCGGAGGCGGGGGGCGACCGGCCGGTGGTCGTGCGAACAATAGTCATGCTGCAGTCGCACCCTACACCGCCCTCATCCTCCGTGGGACATCGAGGGCGGTCGCTGATATGCGGGGTGTCCTTTGGGAGCCCTTTTATCGCGTCACGCTGCATGACGGAGCGGAGCTAATCCATTCGATACATCTTCAAAAATTAGTTTTCCTTTTCTTCCGTGGACGAGTTAAAAACGAGCTAAGGGTCAACAAATTGGTTTTTAATAGAAGTCTATTGATATACAATTGTGTTTCGGATTTTGGAATAGAACGTTCCCTTAAATAGCGAGGTAACTAATAGAAATTGTTACTTGACACTTTTGTTATGGAATGATGTTGGATCGATCCATCGATATTATTTTTCTTAGAAGAATTTTTATTAAAAATTCTTGGAATATGGCACTTTCTTTAAAACGAAAATGATTTGATAACAAAAAAAGCATTGTACATCCATAAGAAATAAAGTTTGTTATATTTTGCATTGTTGCTCCTTGAATTGTTTAATATCTTGATGCGTGATTGCTTCGCTTAGTTAATGAAAATAAGATTTATTCTGCTGCTGAAGATTTCCGGGAATATGCTTCTCGAGTCGTTGCTGCAATTGACGTTGTTAATGTGATATGGTTCGCAATTATTAACGAAATAATAAAAATTTGTGAAACGTATAACAACAATCTTTAGGTTCCCTTATAATGATAAAATAACGATAATTATAATGAATCCCTTATTATGAAAAGTTATTTTATAACTATATCGTGCTCAGAAACGTATTTTAACCAAAGTAACACTACGTGAAACTATGACAGTCCAGTCACAATAAACATTTCAGACAAAGAAAATTATTAAAAAGACTATTAAATATTATTTTTACATTTGCAATGTTTATAATCGTAGATGAAATTTGAAAAAAGAATCATTCATGCAATCTGCAAAATTTAACTAATAATGATTAATAATATCCGCAACACGAAGGCAAATTCAGGATAATGTTTAGGAAGTAATTGTGTACGATTAAAGCAAGGAAATAGAGCCAAGAAATAACAGAAATAGACAGATAATCTGCTTGAATTCGCGTGCCAAGAGATGTTTTCCGGTTTCTTGTAGCTACTCCATAAGGAGCGAAGATGTTTGTGAAACACGGCGCGAGTACTAAAACGGTATTAAATGATAATTGTTGTACGCGTGCAGAATGGGGAGTTCTCCGATATTTCGACTCCCCAAAAAGTGTGCCAATGCCAACACAGAGCTCTGGTGAACCAGATGATGTCGGAGGGGAGAGGGCGGACTCCCGTTGGTGCCCTGGTGATCAGTTGGAAGGGAAACGGTAACGGACATCGGCGCCTAGTCCCTCGCATGGGATCTCCTCCCATTCCCAGCTCCCACGACACAGTTGGCGAGTCCACCCCCCCTTCCCCCTCCCCAACGCGTGCCTCCGCGCACCACCCGCAAGTGTCGATGGAATGTTGGCGGGGCGCCCGAAGAGACCGTCGGGGCGGGGATCAGTCGGAGTGGAGAGCTCTGCCAGCGAAGCGACTGACGGTCGGTCGCGGGCACTCGCTCCTTCACAAGGCGAAGGTGCTCGCTTCCCCAAACGCTACGGGCTAGCTAGAGCAACGTAGCTCGAAGCCCTTTCCGATAGCTAAGGGGTTAGCATGATCGCTTATTACCAAGTCACTCCGGGTTCAAATCCCGGCGTGACCAGAATTTTTTTTTGTAGTTTTTCACATTAATGTTCCAGTTCGTATAGGTGCGACTACTGAAAAGCGAACCCTCTTTCTTCTTTCCGCGTGGGCAAAGTTGTTGGTTAATCCAGCTAAACGGCGCACCTACTGACGTATTTTCGCCCGCGGGCTATTTTCTGTGTACTTTCGATGGATCGGGTCCAATGGCACGGGGAGGGGTTTGAGCAAAATGTTTTCCCACGGATAAAACGAACGGGTCATATTTATTTGTTACGCGGAATTGTGAATCTCATCAACATATTTAGATTATTTCAACGCGGAAAAAATTAAATAGTTAATTTTTGTTTTCGTGAGCAGGGAGGTGCACTTTCCCCCTCCTCTCAAACAAGCAAGGGATCATTCCATCGAGGGTCCAAGGGTCCGAGGACGGGTTTAATATTTATTAAAGAAGATTTTTTCAAATAAATACGTGCTGTTATTCATTTATTATATCGAAATGAATTATAGATATTATGTGCAGTAAAAAATCGAACTACAGTATTAAAAGTAAAATTTACATTTTGAGTTAGGACCAACATATTACCTCCATCACCTGGAAACAAGTGAACTACACATAAATCTGGAGGAAACTCTGAATGTACCGAAATGTTGGCTACATTTTAAATGGTTCGTTTTCCTGGTCAAAATATTCAATATTTAAAAAAAAATGATGAATTAATATTCCGAGGCTAGCGTATTCGTGCGAGGTGTGAAAGCAAAAGCGAAGTGAACGCACGCACGTACGCACGCACTGACGACGACGCACGCTTGGGAGCTCGCGAAAGATCCTCTCCGGCGGCGGCGCTATCTTCCTTTCGTTCCGCACGACGCTTCGACCTGTATGGAGGAGCTGCGCGGTTGTGCTCTCGGCTTCGTCTGCCAGTCTATTCGTCGCTGCGGGGGGCATCCAAATGCGTTCGTCGTCCTGGACTCACTGGCCACGCGCCATAACTTCAAATATACCAAAATCCCCTACGTTTCATTTCATTTCGCTTAATTTCAGTTAATTTATTTAAGCAGTGTGTTTTACTAATATTTATTCTGTCTGAGAAAACACGTACATTCGGATGTGATTTGAGAAGTATACAAAAAAAAAAGAAGAAATAATTGTGTAAATATATTACACGTCCGTAAATAATGGTAAAACTACATAGTGAAAGTACTTTTCGTGAGTGAAAATAACTATATATCAGTAAAAATTGATAATGAAATTATGGGGATCCGATGCAAAATAATCTGGAACAACAAAGAAGATGTGTTCCTGGATTTTAGTTTTTTTTTAATATCTTAACTTAATTTTATCATTGTTACCTCTTATATGGTTATTTTGATTCATGTACAGTCCTTTTTTTTATTTTACTAATATTACCTTTACTTATTTTTTCTTCGCGTTCACTTCCTTGTATTATTATTGATAGATACGGATAAAAATTAATAGCTGAATTAAAAAATTTAAAAGTTCTTGACCGTAATTTCTTAAATGATTTCTGGTTTTCGTTATAAACAATACGGCTTTAAAGCATTTTTTAAGCTTTGCGCATATGTAATGAGAAAAAAAATTCACGCATGTGCTCAGATTAAAAGCGTATCTATAGGAACAGGATTAAGATCTTGCATGGTGTTGAAAACAAAAGTACTGTTCTCTTTCCCTCCAAAAAATCTCAGGAGAAAAATAAAATTCTGTTTCCCTTGACGAAAGAAAACACATATCTCTAGCCTTCCTTGTTCTTTATTTATTTCCAGATATGTATATAATTCCCCAATATGGCATCTGTGCACTTCTCCTTTTGTTTCTGAGCTTCTGATGTTCTTGAGTGCGAGGCAGCTTCCAAATGCGTCTGCGGTTTCATTCACACCAAGCACGTTCGGATTTCGCCCCGCGTTCTCTATAGACGTGTGGTTACCATGAAATCATTGGCATTCTTGCATGTTGCTCGTCTACGGGCAATTTCTTGGTGAATTTGATTTGTAGAATTTTTACACATTCGCATAAAGCATGTGCGTTCTCCTGTGGTGAAAAATTTATGAGAATTTTTCTGAAATTAATTTTATATTTTTAAACCAGAATTAATTGGATTTTTTTTTCTTTTGCTATATAACATACCACTTTTCATTCAAAAAATAATTTGTATCAAGCATTAATCGGAACTAGATTGAGTAATGACTCAATATTCTATCTACATTAAATATTTATTGAATAAAATATCCTACATTAGTTACTTAAATATAAATTGTTTATGCCTATATAATTATATAAATCAGCTATTGGATAATTTTTTTTCCAATTGTTTAATGAGTTTCTTAATTAGTTCCATAACTAACCATCATACATTAGTTCATGAAGACTTATTTTAAAACATCGAGATCCAACTACTTTTGTCTACGTGCCTTTGTGTTATTATTGAATGTTCATTGATTGTAGAAGTGAGTACAGCCCATAATAAAAACATGACAATTCATAAATGGCGTATCATACATAATGTATGAAGGTACCCGACCGCAGATGCTTAACACGTAACATTGACTCAGGAGGAAATTCCTTGAGGGTGTGCCTCTTCTGTGGACCAAAGGGTCATCCTAGTGTAGAAATTCTAAGGCTCCAATCTGATGGAGGATGAAAAACCGCAGCTCGCTTTTGAACGAGGTCAAAGTCTTGTTAAGGAAAACCGGACTATCGAAAATAGGAAGAATGACGCGAAGGACAGAGGATTTTTTCTCTGTCGCACACGGCGCATCTGATTGGTTCGTAATGTAGGCTCTTGAGTAACAGCCATTGAATGAAACTTCAGATTTTCCCGCATAATGAACCTAACAGAACTATCATTTTCTATTCTTCAAATTCTTGGAATAGTTAGCTCATTGCTCGTACGTAATAGGTTTTGTTTCTTATATGTTCATGAAATATATAGATCTGATGTCGCGATTGGAAAGGCAGTGAACTAATGCTAGTGACCAGGTGGGATCAGCACGTAGTCAAAAGGGGGCGCCCCCTAAAATTGCAGATATTTTTCGCGATGTTTTTACCGTATATTACGTTGAAAAATTAACAATGTAAAATAATCAATAGAAATTATTTAATATTTTAAGACAATTATTTAGTTAAAAAATAAGTTATGGAATCTTATGAAATCGATAAAGGAGAGTTTATGAGGATTGTTATATTTTTACACTTTAAGAGTATAAACGTAATCTCACATAAATGCGCATCTCGTAATTGAACTAATAGACAATACAATTTTTAAATTCTAGCCACCCAGGATGTAGGGTGTTTCCCGATGGTATTGTTTGCCAACCATGATTCCTCCATTAAATAGTGGCTAATAACGCAGACAAAACCAAATTGGTCTATTCCAAAGACGCAATATATGTATCCTTATGAATTTTGACGCACTAAATCGGAATACGGGACCAGAATTGCTCCATCGCCCACCGCAAAAATCGGAAAAAGACACAAATACAGAAAATATGGATTTAAAAAATTTGGGGGGAATAAAGAAATTCTGGCTCCGGATTCAGATTCAACGCATGAATAGTCCATCTTCATCTGCATAGCTATACATGTAATTAATAAATATCTACCTATTAAAGCAGACCATTTACGTAGTGAAAATACGTCGACGATCCACTAATCACAATATATAATACATAAGAACAGTAGAAACACTTAAAATCTTATATAATTCACAACGTCTCGGCACAAATTGGTAACATTATCAAATATGTTAAAAACATTGCTCAAGACATACTAAAAGGTTTCTAGTATATTATAATAAATTTTCTACTTTAATAGGTCGATATTTATTAATCATGGCAGATTCATCGCGTCGAATTATACGAGGATGCATAGTTTAAGTCTTTGGAACAGACCAATTTTAAAGTTTTGTGTGTCTGTGTAATCAATGGTTACTGCATTGAATGCCCTTGAAGACGTAGACCTCTCCCATTCAGTGCTGAACTTTTGTGTCCTGTCCCCACGCGGTGGCAGATGCTGGCTGTTACCATTCTGCTCCTCCCCCCCTCCCCCGTGCAGACAGTGCAGCTCCACCGCAGAAGCTTGTGACGAGAGCGGGGAACATGACCATAAAGCCACCGTCACTACCGTCAGCGAACTCACACCTTTACAACGTACTTCAGCAGGAGATTCGGATGAACCCGTTTAGAACAACTCTCTCCAGGTGGGATCAGAAACGACCGCTTATGCAACGTTGGGCGTTTTTTATTTTTCTGTTTTCATGATCGGATATCAATGAAATGAATATGTCCGGTGCTTTATGTTTCCCTGTACGGGATATCAACTCTCGAAATTTTACTGTTATAGCAGGTACGGTTTTCCCGTGTCATGATTGCTTTCTGTGGTAAATGTGGTTCCATAAAAATATGAAATGAAATTCTGGATTATTGTTTTTCTACCAAAGACATTATTATTACACGTGTTTTTTTTTCCGTGTTCAGTTGAAGTTGGTTCTTTGATTTCAGAAATGAAGAAATCATTCTACCCAAACTGAATTAATACACAGGCTTTATTTTCTACATGCTCTAGTTTAGAGACGGCGTCTATTAAAACAATAAATCTCGAATCTAGTGTTATTTTAATACTTACGATTTATAAACAATATTTTCCGAATAATCTATAGTTTGATAACAATAGGTACTTGTGAAATAAATTGTTTTATTAAATACATGTTGGTATTTTGTTGATATTATAAGGAGTAGTTAACTATTTTTATTCTTATCTGAGTAGTGTGCTAATATGTTAAGTCTACCTCTACTTAAGGGCCTGGATTTTTGGGATGGTCCCTTGCTTGCTTCCGGAGAGTAAATTAGTACATTGTCCTCCACGTGGGCACGCGCAGTTTTTACTGCTTTTTTGGCAATAAAGTTTATTAGTGTACAAAGAAACGGTATTCTGAATTATAATCAAAATGTTTGTATATTCCTCATAGATTTTTAACAATAATTACGAGATGTTACTGAGCAGAAGTTAATGGAATACATCCATATTCATCAGCGTAAGTCGAGCCGAAAATTTTGTGAAGTAGCCCTTTTAATCTGGAATTCAATAACCGAACTAAACTCATCATTCCCTTCCATCCTCTCGTATTCTAAAATTCCCCGGCTCCGTTGCACCCGACCAGCGCCGAATCGATAACGCGGATAAGCGGAACCGTGAAGGGATGAAGGGCGCCCGCCATGTTGCCAAGGGCAAAGGGCGGTTCTGGTTGGTTCTGTGGCGTTGGTCACTCGGGGATGCTGATCTCTGTTATACGAGCCGTTTCCCTTATCGTCTCGTAACCCTTCAGGGCTCGGGTGTTCATGAAACCTCCACCCTTGAAATCAATTTAATTTACATTCTGCAAGAACATAGATATAAACATAATGTTGCTTTTGGTAATGAATAAACGGAATTCGAATAGAAATTTTCTTTAATATTTCTTCTCCGTTTGTTATGTTGTTTCAGGGGAAGGTGCTTTTGGTCTAATATCGACCTTCTTCAGACCCTGAAAACAAATTACAATAGAAAATTACTAATTACTTTAAAATACTTTTGAAACGAGAATGTAAATAAAATGTAAAAGAAGGATAACACTAAACTTATAAAATGTTGTGTATACGATTTTTTCTATTGCGTACAATTTCTAACTGGTAATTTTACATTGTGTATAATTTGTAATCAGTTGAGTGTTATTCTTGTTTCATGTTTTATTTAACTTCTCATTTTTAAGTATGTCTTGTTATTAGTATCTTTGTATTGTATGTAATTTGTATTTAGGGCCTGAAGTTGGTCGGTATTCGACCGAAAGAGTTCCCATCTGAAAAGGAAAAAAACGAAGAAAATACAAAAAATAATATAAACATTTTGATTATACTGGATTTTAATATTTATGGACGTGATTCTCGTGAGTTTTGTGATTTGATTAATATCCGGAGTCGTTAGATTTCATAAATTTATTCTCGTGTAGCTTTTTCAATCTTGCTGAAAACGAATTATTTCTTGCGTAAATTCCAACCCACAGCTTTTTCCGGACTATTGCTTTCAATATGACACTTCATTCCATCAAAAACGAAAACAACTTTTGATAGATTGTTTCAGGTCATGTTTATATTAAAATTACAATATTCACTAAATTGTATCAAATATGATGAGTTTATAAATAACGTTTTGTCAGTGGAATTGAAAAATACACCATTAGTTCTTATTGTGTGTTCAGGAAGGTTTGATGAATTAATTTCGTAATATTTTATACGGTCTTGTAGACTAAGTCATCGTTAAGTAAATTAAATAAATAAATTATTACTGAAATTAACCGTCGAAACAACGAGTTAAAAAAAACTTAGCCTGCTATAAAGTCGTTAAAATGTTTCAATATTAATCCAATGGCAGAGGAAAACGTTGTCAATGTAGAAATTTTGGTCACCTTGTATTCAAAAGGGCTTGTCCTTCCTTGACCGCTCATTGGTCATCCCTGCAGGGCAACTGAGGGGTCCGTAGCTGGAATGTGACTGCGGCGAGTGTTTGCCGGGGCACTTGGCGGCCCCCCGGAGCCCCGCCTCCACGCGCGCCCCGCCACGTCGCCACCGATCCGCCCCTCCTGCAAACACCGTCCCCGCCCGTGTGCAGCTCTCGTTAGCCCATGTGCAGCGGTTGCGTTGGTACTGGAGCTTCCCCTCCGTGGCTGCTACCAGCAATCCCAGCCCGAAGGCATTGGCCACGAATCGCTGCACTATAATCATAATTGGGGATTGGTTTTCTTGCAATTAGGCCAAACAAATAAATTCAAAATTATGTCATTTTGCCATCGTTTCGATTATTTATTGTAGTCATCATCAGGGTTACGTTACAAAGCCTGCATACATACAATTCTGTCATAGTTTCATCAAAATCAACTATCAGTGACTTACCTCTATGAAAAGAAACTTGTTTACCCTGCCACATGGTCACTTTACTATCTTCTTGGTGACCACACACATTTACACCAAGTTGTGCAGCTCGCATATAGCATCTAGTGTGACTAGGTTCCGAACATAGATTTAATCGTGTAATTTAGTCATGATGATGCTGCATGCTAGGTGCGCCATTTTGTGTGAACGATATTAAAGAAGCACAACATTTGCTTTACATATTATGTCAATAACTCTTAAATAGAATTCTCTACAGAACAGTTTCTCTAAACTTGGGCAAAAACCTACGCTTCATGAACTGTTATCATCCAACTATGGCTTTTACTAAAAACTCACATTTTTCAGTTGGCAAGACTAAAAATTTAAAATGACTTATTGTCTTGACACTTTCAACCAATTGATCCATATTCGAATTTAATAGATATGCTTGCCATATAAACTTTCATACACCCAAACAAACTTGGGAAATAATAGAATAATAAGTGGAAGACAAACAGCNAACATAGATTTAATCGTGTAATTTAGTCATGATGATGCTGCATGCTAGGTGCGCCATTTTGTGTGAACGATATTAAAGAAGCACAACATTTGCTTTACATATTATGTCATATTTACGTGAAATATTCAATATCTCATACTGAGTGAGAAATTCTTCAGTGCTAACTTGGCAGCGAGGTTCCTTTGACCTTCGTTTCTGCGTCCCTTTACCTGCTTTTTCCCTTTCATCTGCGCGCACTCGCCTCTCTTGATGTGACTACCGCCAAATAACAGGGGACGCTATTATTGTTTGGACTCGGACTGGCGCCGTGTTACGTTGCTGGACGGCTTAAACCAGTTCTTTTTTTCTTTTTTTTCTGACTGGGTTCCTCGCTATCCTGAGCTCCTCGATCATGGGAGCACAGATGTCAAGAACACTTTCCTTCTGTTAAAAGGAAACCTGTTTGTGACAAGGGAGAGGCGGAAGGGATATATTTCTAATTAGGGAAAATGGCTTCCTTTTTATTCATTTAACATTTCATGGACGACTAACAATGAAAGACGAGACGATATTGGTTTGGTGATAAATGGCTAGTCTAACAAATAGGATTCAGAGGGGAAAAATTCCGAGTTATTGATGTCCTAACAGATAAATTCTCCGTGTTTTCAGGTTAACTCAGGCCGGGGAGAAGAAAAGTCTCGCTAAAGTAACAGCTGTTTTGACAATAAATTATCATTATATTTATGGATTATTTCTCAGTAGAAACTGGAAACATTCACCCACCCCATAGATAATATTGGGATTGGGTTTAATCGATAGGAAATTCATCCTGGCCTGTATGATGAGTAATACAAAAAATTTTGGACAATGTGATACGTCTGTAGGAGGACAGATTTTGTGCAATCTTCATGATATTCTCCTTGATTCCTAAGTCTTCCAAATCCTGCGATAAAATAACTTTGACGTGTATATAACTAAGGGGATAATTTCAACATTATTATCATTATTATAATATTAATATTAAGATCTGTAACCTGAGGATGGCAGCTTTTACTTCTTTACGTAAATAAATTTTTTGGTACCTAAACGCGTAATCAATCAAGATATTTGTAAGAATTTTCAAAATTAAGAGATAAAATGAATTCTTCCAAGAAACAGGGATATAAAAGTTTGAAAATCAGTTTCCGTGAACAATGGTACCATATCGTCTCAATGTGATAACTTGCGGTCAGATGAAAATGGCCACGAACCGGAAATCGACCCAGGGACTTTGGTATTGATCACCGGGGCATTAACCACTATACCGCCCCTTGCCTTCCACAATTGTACACCAATTCCATCCAGACCTGGATTGAAGTTGTGGAAGGCCAACGGGCGGTTCAATTCTCGGTTCTTTACCATTTTCATCTGACCGAAAGTTATCACATTTTCTTCTCCACGTGTAGGGTACACGGCGAAAATATACGCACATCGTTTCAATACTTTTGGGAACAGAGTACTCTAGCTAAGACTATTCAGTGCTCGTAGCAGGAAGAGCCACGTTTCATCTCACTTAATTCAAATCGTCCAAACGATTTGGTGATGGAAAAAATGGAATTATTCAAGAACAACGGAGTGTTGATGTATACGTTCCCACTTGACTCCTATAATAGGAGCGTTTATCCCATCATTGTCTGATCCCACCCCTCAATTTGTTTCGAGCTCTTATTCCCCGTGGCTTCTTCTACCTCAGAAAACGAGAAGCGAGCAGGTGTTGGCTCTAAGTGTAATTGCTGGTGCTGTTGGTTTAGCCCTGACATGTGATGCGTTTGGTTGGAATGTGTGATAATTGCCCAGAAAAATTCTTTTACCCTATTTTTATTTTTGAGTTCGGGGTTAGATGCTCAGTTTTTAAGGTTTAATATTTTGTATCTTCATTTATAGAAAAACGTGTTTGATGAAAAATAGTTGATATTTCAACACTTCTGACCATATTTTATTTTGTTGGACGACTCAGGTGTTTCTACATCATAATTTATTTATTTAGAAATTTAAAAAAATCTTTAAAATTTAAGCAATTTCTTGAGATTGAGTGAGGGCCCTTTCGATTAAATATGTGTTTTTTGTATTTATATTTTTTCCATTCTAATTTATTGTAATTTTAATTACGTCATTTTGTGTTATTCGTAATGTTGTATCAATGTAGTTCTATTCCGTGTATTCTTGATATTCAGTGTTCAGAACCTAATGAGTATCGATATTCTCTGGTTCGATTTCAACGAGTTAAATGAGTCGATTTGTCGTCAAATGTTGCATCCGTTGAGGTTTTGCCTAAATGGAAAATTAAGTATCTTAATTAGACCTAAAATATGATTGTTTCTTCTCGTCTACGATCAGTTTCCATAATGCCATAGGATTTTATGTTACACTGAGAAAACATTTTGGATGTGAGAACTCTAGGTTTGGATGTGGAATCCACATACAAAGAAAGGAAAGAATTACTCCAAAACTTTGGATATGGCAACCCAACGTTACAGTTCAGATATTAAGGGCTCTAATGACCTTGACGTTGACGAGCCGTAAAAGTTCAGATATTATAAGATCGGGAAGTCACATCCAAATGTTTGGAGAAATCCTTTTCTTTCATCTGAATTTGGATCTCACATCCAAACTTGTTCCCTCAGTGTATAAAATTATTTTATGGAAGCTGTGACGTAATACTCACCCCACAACGACCGAACACCACATGAAAGTGATCCACCCCTTCCACACGGTTAACAATAACTCGCTTTACGTGAGTCCGTGGAGCGATATAACCGCAGCCGCTCTCTCAATGCTGTCGCGTCCCCTTCATGAGAGGTTTGCTGACGTTAATTGAGTCGACGGAATCAACCGAGCAATTCCAGCCCCCAGTGTTTACTTTCCGAAGTGTCACTTTGACAGAAAGTGAGGAAGGGTGCGTTTGACGCGGGGTTGGAGACAGGTGTGTAAACGGACAGGAGATAGAAGTGGCCCTTGGGCGCCGTAGAGAAGTCTCCGAAGGATCGGAATAGAGTCCTTATCAAGAGAGAACCGCCAGTCGTGAGTAAGCAATTTCTCATAACCATATTTACTACGTACAAATTCTCATAGCCTCTTTGACGCAAGTTGTCGCTCGGTGCTCACTTATTATTGGTGGAGAAGAGAAAACGGGAAGGAGATACGCTATAACTGTGTGACCAACTGTAGCTTATTCAAATCAATATGAGATACTGCGCGTAGTATTTTCGGGAATTATGAGAAATTCCGCATTATATTTCCTTCTCTCTCTGTTCTCTCTTGATCAAGGTCCCTAACGTAGAGAGTCTCTGAAGGTAGAGGATCAGAAGGGCTCGTCTGCCCTTCGTTGAGGGACGGGCGAGGCTCGGAACAGTCACGGTGTGTTGCAGTCAGCCCTTCACGCACCCCATTACGTCTGCATTCACATAAAACTGAATACGTTATGGAGACGCGAAGCTGTATCTCTGAGAGGTGGTCAGTGTTTCGGACTTCGGTTGGAGATCGAAGGGAGATAGGAACGCGGCGAGGAGATTCATTTTCATCGAAAATCCTGGTAACGATGCAGGGAATACTATACACTGGGGTGGTTCTAAAAAAAAGTCAATTTTTTAAATTTTGGGCGGGGTACCCTCCCATCTTGTTTTGTCTTCGAAGAAAACTTCCATAAACATTTCAGATTTAAAAATATATTTAGAAGTTGGACGAAACTTTAAAATATTAAAAAATTTGGAAATTTTAATGCTTGGTAGCGATCTTTACAATATGTTTTAAAAATCTGTAATTTTCATCTTCAGATCCGCAACAGTGATGATATCTCCTCTAAGATGAAAACTTAATGGCATTAGTAATCACTGGGACTGCAATTGCCGATGGAGTTCGGTTTCGTGTTTAGGGTGGGGTAAGGTGTTGTCAGGCTTTGCTGTTACCTAATCTAATAGCAATACGAAACGAAAAATTCAGTCAGCTTTTAAACTCCGCCCCCCCCACATTATCCAAAAACATATCTTAAGGGGGGAATAGGGTTAGATTCACGAAATTTTTAGGTGGTGGCGAAAGAAATACAAACATGGTGTTGCACGTCTAGTGAAATAACTCTTATATTCCCATTCTGGCCCGGGTTTTTCTCCGTTTTTCCTTCGCGTAGAGGCGGATTTATCATACAGGTTCTCTAGGTTTTGTCTAGGGGCGTGTTTATTGTAACAATAAATCGTGAATTTANTAAACACTATACACACTATACATGTAAATTTACAAACATATTTGCGTTAAATTACAAACACATTGACATTCTATTAGTATTATAACTCGCAGCTAACTTTTTATCTTATCTAGGAACTTTTGCTGAAATTTTTGAATCCGCCTCTGCCTCACGGCCCTTGATCGGAATTGATGGGATGGTCCCTTGCTTGCTTCCGGAGAGTAAATTAGTTTATTGTCCTCCACGTGGTCATACGCAGTTTGTACTGTTTTTTGACAATAGATTTAAAATTTATTATTATTTTTATTATTTCTTAATATTAACTTTAAGAGTGTCACACGTTGACGGCGACGGTGGTCTGTAAGTGTTGCCGTTCTCCTTTGTAACTACCGCCTACATCACCATAGCTTGACCCTCCGCCGCGCAGGTAGATAAATTGAAACGCCTCCGAGTTGAGATGCCACTGAGATGAAATGTGACAAACTCGGCGGAGCTACGAGGTATCGCAACAAGTGCGTTAAGTAGGAAATGGGAGTGTTAGAAAAATAGTACTTTTTGCGGTACGTAATTTCCGGAACGTATATCTATCTCTTCAGCGCAGTTGAGATCCCTCGTCGTTGTAGCAGCACCAGCAGCTGCAAATGGCGTGAACGTGCCAGAGGGAGGAAGTGACGAGCGCCTTGAGCTTGCGCAGCGCGCGTGCTCGCATCACCAGCATACATCCCTCTTTTCTTCTTTCCCTCTGTGTCGCTGCGCTTTTTCTCCAGCCCCGCCCTGCTCCGCCCCTCGCGTCTATGCCAGTGCCGCCGCCGCCGCCGTCGCAACGCATTGTGTTCTCGACGGGTGACGGGTGGCGGCAGCGCGAGGGGCGGCGGCAGGGTGAACGCGTGAGGCAGGTCAAGGTGCGCCGCGCCCAGTGCGCACTAGACGGCGCGGCGCGCACGCGCTCTCACACCCGCTTCATCGCATCTCAGCGACTGCGTTGCCACATCGACGTGGGAGGATCTCGACTGGTATTTCGTTTAAAAAAAATTATTCAGGATACGACTCCGTTATAAATAATAATAGTAACAACAAACGTTATTGCTAAGAAAGCAGTTGCGAACTGCGTATAATCACGAGGGGGATAATCAACTAAATAGCTCCAGTATATTCCTGCTTACANATTATTGCTAAGAAAAATTGCGAAATGCGTATAATCACGAGGGGGATAATAAACTAAATAGCTCCAGTATATTCCTGCTTACATTGATCATGTACTTTCTCTTTAACCCAAAACCCGTTAACTCGAAATCCTCGCTAAGACGAAGAAATTAGCCATTCCCTTCCGCTGAAGTACAAAAAACCCTACAACTCGAATTATTTAGACGCTGTAGCTCGAACTGAATATGATTTCCCTGGATGTACTATCCATACATATCACGCTCTCGAACTAGAACTACAAATCTAGCGGACTGTATAACTCGATAAAAACAGTATGTAAACTTTGCGGCCTCTGTAAATCGAAATTCTTTTCGCAAGACTCTTTAACTCCAAGCAATCGTTTCGTTGTCGTCAATAACCAATTCCAAGAAATGTTTTCGTACTTTCATTGAAAGATGTAGTGATATCGAGGACAATATATTTAGTGCCTAGTTTGCAATCGAAAATACAATTGAATTTTCAGTTGTGTTAATTCTTTGACGCAAAAGAAAATTACAGTTCTTTTAATATGTGCATATTTTCGGGTTGATACTTTACAAACAAACAAAAAATCTTTATTCGTGTAAGTACGTACAACACAAATGTAGTAAAATACATCTCGTAAGTCGAATTTTTTATTTTCTAATGACTTTAATAACATGTGCCTCTATAAGTCGAAATCGATAACGTTAAAAACTCCTTATCTCGAAGTTCTCTATAACTCGAAAACTCGAAACTTATAAGTTCGAGTTAAAGAGGTTTCCACTATATTTATACGCAAATGTCCCGGAAAATTATAGCTCCATTTCTACATTAGCGGACAGAGTGAATCACACAAATGAAGTATTGTACTGTATTGAAGGACGCGTCGGCGATTTCCTAGTTAACATCATTTAAAAATTACATCAAGAAAAGAAGATTTTTGACTCATTCATTTGAAAAGTTTGTTACTTGACTACTTTCAAATTACGAGTCCTGACCATTGACAGCACTGAAGCATCTAGTCATGTTGGTATTAACTGTCGCATGAAATTATGCATGGATTTCGTGATGTTCCATTGTGCATTATAATATATTATTCATAACTGTTCTGATGTACGGTTTATATTGTTAATGCTTCATATGAAACCGAGTGAAAATTGCCTACAACTAGCACATGGGGGAAAGTCGTATCTGCTGTATTATTCAGGCACATAAATTAGTCGTGCTATTATAGGTACAGATTATGCGATGGACAGTGTTAACATTATATAATTTTCTATATGAATTAAATGTTCCCTCTGAGGATATCCAGCATATGGTTTTTGAGTTCCTGATTTGATGAGTTAAATTTAACATATTTCGTTTGTACGAAACAAAAATATATTAACGTTTATCTGAATTTAAAATATTTCTCAGAATTTTACGCTTTGTGTAAAACTGAATGTTTAAATTATTTTATATCGTCCGTGCTTCACTATTTGAGAGCGTTGAAATCTAAAGTATAATGTAACCTAACCCACAGGTGCTTTTTTCGTGTCGATGCGAAGGGATACCCACTCTCATTCTCCTGTCCGTGGAAGACTAGTTGTTAGCAGCAGGTCGAGTTTCGGGAGAAATCCAGGAGATCAGGAGATTAATTCCAGCTTTGTTGTCCAGGTCTCTACCGATACAGCGTTTTAATTTCTTCCACCCTTTCAATTTAATCTGTTTTTCTCGGAGTTTCCATCCGAACGAGGTCTACGTGGTCAGAATACTTTAATGTTCTTTTATTTGGTCACGTAGTTTCTTTATGATAACATTCCTTGGTGTTGTTCCATCGAGATCGGTTTTGAAAGCTTAACTTTTAGGACCTCTAAAGTCACTTCATTTTACGAGATCCTCAGCATTCTCACTTTTCAGGGAGGCCGCCGATGTCCGTATGTTGGGGGAAACAAATGTTTTCAATTTTAACGATTCCTTCTTGCGGGGGGGCGCAGGTTTTTACTAGTGAAACATTACTTTTTATGGGCGAAATGTTTAACACTGTCCTTATCAAGTTTCATGCAAATGATATTACTTCGTAGGAAAGTGTCTCGGACTTTGAATCACGTCTGAAGTCTTTGATTGATTTAGATAAGAACCAATTATTAAATGTGATGAAAAATACGTAAGAGCAGTTCGCATGTTTTTTCTTCTTCTTCGATTTATTCGAAATTAGGAACAACTTCGTATCAAAATATATTTCGCTCTAAATAGTGATCAATTGGAAGAATTAAAATTAATCAATTTTGGGTTGGAACCAAATTTTTCCTTAGTATTTAATTAACGAGGGGAAAATGTTTGTTGTTGGGGCGTGAATTGATTGCATTTATTTTATTGTTGGATAGGTGCATCAAGAAACACCTTTGAATATTTTGATCAGTAAATAGTGTACGTGTGTGCTCATATTAATGTAAATCAAGTAAACATTATTTTCATAATAAATTACGCCTCAAGATGATGACTACGTCAGCGATAAAACTTTCGATTTAAATATCTTAAATAATAAATATGGGTGCATCTGTACTCAGTTTTCAATATATTAATTACATTATGTTTACTCAAAATATTTGGAACATGGAATTATCATATGATTTTGGTGTTCCAATTTTTTTTCCATTTTCCAATTACTCCAACACGTATAGATTTTGAGAGGAGGAAAGAAATGTGGATATCCACAAGGTTCTCTCCGAGCTCTCCCAAACGACGCAAGTTCGACGTGGATGTAGGTCTTAACCTAATCAATTCTATTTACAAGATATGTTTTCGAATGCGTAATGTGAGGGCAAGACGCTGTGGGACACGTGGCAACGCCGCCGCCGCCACCGTCTTCGTCGAAAGCGCGTGAGGTGACATGAAGTGCGAGCGGCAAAAGCGACGAACAAGAGAATTCTCGGAGGCGTTTGTTCGCGCGATTTCAATCGCCGCTGCCGACACATGACACTCGCGTTGTGTGCGCTAACGGGTTCGAACAACGTCGTCCACTGCTTTGACACACGATTCTTTACATTTTCTCGGTATTTATTTATGTTTTATTTATTTCATATCTTATGGCGAGCTTCAGGCCGTGAGGTCGGCTCTTCCACCTAACCGTGACTTGGGAAGGAGATATGTTGGGTTACCGGGTAACTTTTCATATCGCCACTAATAAATGGCATTGTTTATATTTTCTCGTATTAATTTATTTTTGATTTATTTCATATTTCATGGAGAGCTTCAGGTCGTGAGTTCCTCCACGTGACTTGGGTGAGGGAATTGGGAAGGAGAGATGTTGAGTTACCGGGTAAATTTTGGCTTACATGTTAATGGTAGCTAAATGATTTCTAGTATAAACGATTTGAATAGAGTACACGAAGGCTACCAAAATATTGAGGATCATACCAAAAATAACACTCACTATAGAATATTTTGTCACTCAATAGTGCAGTTGGAGAAACGTATGATAGAATGTATGGTTTTGCACCACTAGTATTTCCATGTACCTACACGTGGAGGAGATATGTGATAAGCGGCATGTCCGCAATCGAACCCGATATCTCTGGTTTTTATTGTAGGGGTGTTAACTTCTACACCTTCCGTTTGCCTTTACCTTTTCTATCCAGGTCTAGTACTCTGGAAAGCCTGAGACTTAACACTCCACGAATGAAAGCACATACCGGATTCGAATCCAGGCTCCTCACTGTTTTCGTCTGGTCTTAATTATTGAGAAATAGTATCACCAATAACTAGATTGTCATACAAAGGCGAGTACCCGGAATTGAACAATTATTTTTAAGGCGGAGCAATGATTAAGTGTACCGACAGCTCAGTATTTTGGACAGATTTTGTATCTGACAAAGACGGAATCCTTACAACAACTTGTTTGACTTCTGGGACTCCCTTAGTGAATGTTTCTGTAAAAGAATCACGATCGAAAATTTTCACAATTACATTACTTTGTATACAATACGTGAGAAAGTAAAAATCATATTTTCTGAAGATTTTAATTTGTTACATTATTTATTAATTTATGATTGAAAGGACCAAAACAAAGTGGATAGCAAATCACAATCACTCCCGAGTGAAAAATTTTCTTGGCAATCCCTTCACAACATTAGCTATATCCATGCAATTAAGTCGCTTGAAAGTTTAATAATACTAACATTCTGTACGATAATAGGAACGTACCAAGACTATTTTATTAGCCTACGGATAATATACTAAATTTCCATTTTGCCAGTTGTAAACAAGTTTCACTCGGATTCATAGGTAGCATCAAACAGGACATGAGAACAGTTGTGATAATTTACTATGGAGCATCACTTAACTCACGTATAATTCCCGACGAATATTGTTTATGCCAGCATGTCAGACGCTTCAGAGCTGTCATTTGGGAGGACTCGAGTGACTCCCCTTCAAATAAATGAGCCTATAGCTTTTTTTTCTTTATACTGTTATCTCAAAAATAAAAAGACGAGCGAGAGATGAAATGATAGGAAATCATAACAATATATTTTAATGGTCTAAAGTACGATTCTATATTTGTGAGATTTACTCCGTCCTCTTACGCAGAAAAAAGGAACTGAAACTTTCTGGAACATACACCTATCGTCACTAGTGCTAAGAATCGCTATGATCTCCAGCTTCTCTAATAGGTTTCGAAGTTCGAGTGTGTAGCTTGAGTAATCCAAGGATGTTGTTCATTAATCTTTGACTTGTTCTCGGCTCCATGTGAGTGTTCAAGCGAAATAAGCTGGAGTATGTGTGCACCTCGACGTGTTAGTGAATCATTCGGAATCTCCGTCTCGTTGTGGCTTGGGTGCTAGCTACGATCGCAGTGAGTCACAGCTCTCCGAGATGCCTGCGGGCAGTGAACCGGATTTTGTATTCCGCTCGAGTCGAAATGATTTTTCATTTCCACTCCGCCGACCATCTGATTCCCATCCTTTCTTTATTCTTTTCTTCTTTGTTATTCAACCTTGAGGTTTGATACGAGATTTGTGAGCGATCAAAATGCCCTAAAACATGTATTTCGCCTCCTCCAAATCTCTATACGACAGAAGATAAATTATTCTCCGATATTCATCTCGTGCTCTTTTAATATGGAGTTTGTACAAGATAAATATTATTTTCTTTCGGGTGTTTATTGTGATAACTTTTCTATGTTCAATAGCTTATTCAATTCTGAGAAAAATCGAAAAATAGTTCTTGTTTAAGTCATTCTTGAAAACACCTGAATAATTATTGTCTTGTTAGCTTACATAGGTTTTGTCGGTACATTCTCAGCAAATGTTCAATATTTTTAATTCGTCATTCTTAAGAGAATTTTAAAATTTTAAAAGTCGTTGCAAATATTCATCTAACTTTCGCGCCAATAATTGAGTTATTCAGTTATTGATAATTACAACAACGTTTTAATATAGTAAATACATAAATTATATTAAATAAAATGAACGACCTTATTTGTATAAACACGATTTATTGATAATATTAGTATTATGTAATTTTCACGATCCATTGGCCCCCACTGTGGACCATAAATCAGCAACTACTGCACAAAAATTAATGGAACAAAGTGGACACCGAAAAATAATAGTTAATTAACAATTATTTTGTCAACAAATGTCAATGGACAGCAAATCGTGTCTGTAAAAATAAGGTCATTTATTTCTTTTTTAATTTTACTGAAAATTTTTAAATTGGAGTCCAATTACAAATAGACCAAGTAACACATGAAGAACGAAAATAGAAATTGCAAAATTTATTTTAGACTCTGATTTATTTCTGTCACCACAACCCTTCAGGGGAATTTGTGACAACTTTCAAAGTTTTTAGAATTATCCCACATCCGTAGGTAAATAATATCATGAAAGCCATTCCTGAACTTGTGTGACCCCTTAATATCCCGGGGCGTGGGTAATCCCCTGTTGGTTTGTGCGCGAATGAATCTTCAACTCGACTCCGCAGTACCAACGCTATAAAAATGAATAACGGCGCCGTTTATTGCGAGTTTTATGCATATCAATGGGGACTAAGAATAAATTGAAGAATGATTGACGGCATGAGGAAGGTGGAGTTGGTGTTCAAGTTGTGCGTGATCGCACTCGAGCTGTCCTGCCCCGGGGCCCAACGCAACGGGTTCAGGAAACGCGGGAGAGGTTGATGCATAACTCTGCTTGTTCAGTGCACGGGGCTTTTCGACGCTTCGGAATGGGAGCGTATATTTTGAGACTTGTTGGCACATTTAAACATTTTCTGGGTGGAAATGGTGTACAGTTGTGGAAGGCGAACGGGTGGTGTATTGGTTAACACACCTGCGATCAAAGCAGGAGTCCCGGGCTCGATTCCCAGCTCGTCGCCATTTTCACCTGACCGAAAGTTATAACATGTCTTCTCCACCTGTAGGGTACACGGAAGAAATATATGCAAATATTTTATGCTTCGCAGAAATAAAAATTAAGTTGATTGATTGTTTGGAAAAAAAGGTTGAATATTGGACCTATAAATGGTTAATAATCATAAGTAAATTTAATTATTTAATGCATGATTACTAAAATTTGTAATTATGCTTATTTATATGTATGAGTCCTAGCCCGTACAAAGACTAGAAGATATGTTCACTAGTGTTCGTGTATACAGTAAAGCTTACTTTATCTGCGTTGATCGATAAGCGAGATAAATTATTACTCATTGTTGTTTTGTTATAGGTATAAGAAAAGAAGAGTAATTTTTAAATTTCTCTTTCAAAAAACATATTGTGAGATTTCAAACACAATGATTGAAACCAAATTTCAACATTTTTGGGAGAAATGTATTTTAAATATATTTCAATTAAACTGTTTATTTGTTCATAAAAAGATGTAAACGGTATAAATATTGCGTTATATGACGAACAGTGTAATCTTCGTAGTTTCATTAAGGGATATTACACATATTTATTGAAATAAGAGTTTTATTTGTGTTGTCTTCATTTTGTCAACCCAGAAATAAAAGGTAGGTAAATTAATTTTCATAATCTCGTGCCTTATTTTAAGCTGTGACGTGATTCAGGCCGTGAGACCTGAATCTCCCTGTTCGTTGTCCGTGAAACGACGACGAGAAAGAAGCAAATATTTGCACTATTCATTCATCGTAACGTTTCGGAGAAGACTGAACCCGATCTAAAAATAAGGACACCTCACTCCAGATATACGGATGCAAAGACATGTATTCCTTGACCCGAGCACCCAGTGACTAACTAGACAACACGCGTCGATTATTCAAGAGTCTGCTAACCACGTATCACGTCATCAATCGAGTTACGCGACTGGGGAGTCACTGGCAACTGTGACGTCATTGGGCCATCGCGAAAGCTGAAGGTCGTTCCCCAATGACGTCGTGGATTCCTTCCATGGCCGATGCTTTCGTCTCACATGACATCACCTAGTGCTTGATATACTTCTAACGATTCGTTGAACAAGGATGTTCTTTGCGGGAACAGAGGTGGAAAAACGCCAGCGATGTCTAATGGGTTAGCGTTGTCATTCACGTGATAGAGACCTTAAATCAAGAGAGAACTGTGAGACGTGTCCACAACTTTGGAGCACGTAATTTCTCATAACAGCTTGGTTTACTACGCGCAAATTCTCATAACCTCTTTGGCGTCAGCTATTACTCGATGTTCGCTTCTTATTGGCGGAGAAAGGAGAAAAGGAAGGAGATCTGATTGACACCGCTATGAGAAATTGGGCGTAGTATTTTCCGCAAATATGAGAAATTTCTCGTCGTATTTCTGTTCCCTCTTAAATTAGGGACTGTACCACGTGGTAGTTCTACGGAAAGTTGCGTTTAGCATTTTCAAGAGTAATAATTTCTCATTACATTTCCACGAGCGTTTCTCTTCTTGTACACTGAGAGAACAGGTTTGGATGTCAACTCCAAATCCAGAGGAAGGAAGGGATTTCTCCAACCCTTTGGATGCCACATCCCAACTTCTGGATGGGACATCTTAAACTATTACAGAGGTTGGGATATAATATCCAAAGTTTTGGAGAAATCCTTTCATTCCTTTTTGATTTGGATCTGAGAGCTTATCACTCAAATTATCGGAGACACAATCCTCTGTCTTGCGTCTCTCTTCCTCAATTTTTCATACGAGACAGACGCAGGCATTTGATAGAGAAGTGTCTTGTTTGTGAGAACAGTGTTGTGCTCTGAGGGACCAATCGTGGTCGAGTGCGGGGTCAATGTATAGAAAGACGCGAGGTGAGATGTGACGAGAAAAAATAGACATGCCAAGTACATATTATGGTTCATCGATTGCCATATTCGGGAGCCAAATTGCAGCGTCGTGGCTTGCATCACGTATCATGGACCGCAGACGCTGCCGCGGCCAGAGGCGCTTCCTTGGCAGGGGTGGCCATGAACCTGCGGACGGTGTGGCCTTCAGCGAGGACTTCGATGCGGAGTGGCGTAACCTCGTGAGAATGAGAAGGATTTCTTCCTGACGACGCTTTCACGGGTATTTTTATGACGTGTATAGATTCACTGAAAATCAAAATTATGAATTCATTTGTATTGAGATTGTTGTCAAATAAATTATTATTATTATTATTTTCATGAACTTTTTTTCACAAATTGTAGTTGAATTCAGGTAAGGTGCGGGGTATACAAAGCATCCTCACCTCAAACAATGTCACAATTTAAAAATCTTCTGAATATTCTACAGGTGTTACGAATGGCTGCTTTTTGTAAAGTTAGAAATGTGTTTTTGGGGAGTTGAAGCCGATTGATGCTCAGATGCAGACTGTGAGGGATGACTCCAGTGGTGGACAGGACAATAGGAACTATATATACACACACTCCATATTCCATAAGCGGAGAATTTCTATTTTCAAATCTTCATATTTTTTAATTTTATCATTGTAAGTAGTTTGTAGGTTGTGGGCGTTGGTTACTGCAATATCTATGATGTGTAGTAACCAACACACATTTTCTTGAGTTTGTCTGTAAGAATAATATCTGATCTGTTGTTATGGATTGTCTTGACGGTGAGGATTGATCGATCAAAATAAATTTTGTACCTGCTGTTCTCTGAAATGGATTTTGGGAAGTACTTGTAGTACGGGATAGTGTCTTCTATTAGTCCATTCTTCCCGCAGAGCTTCTGATGGAAAATATTGGCAACTTGATTGTTTCTGTGGATGTAATCTGTCTGTGCTTATAGAGTGCACCCTCCTGTGATGTGTTGGGGAGCTTCTGGTTTAATTTTGCATCTCCTACATTTGTCTTCTATTATGTCAGTGTCGTGCAATATAAATTTTCTATAGTTTTTTGTGCTTATTACTTGGTCTTGACTTAATAATAATAATAGTAATAATAATAATATGACGTGTTTCATGTTGTTCTCACAGTGGCGTCACAAAATTTGACATCATTCATGCGGTCTAGTAAAAATGGCCGTTGAAGTTGTTGTCAGGTGTTTCAACATACAGCGAAACGTAGTGAACTTCTGATCACGAAGTACATTGTGTTCGTTCGTTAAAGGTCATAAATATGATTTATTTATTTAATTTGATTATGTAATGGCCGATAATTTTAGTAGAAGAATTAGAAGCTTAAATACAGATTGATCAAGATAAAAAGATATAAATAAATTGATCCTCTTTAAATCCACGGTTAAGAGGTTTCCAATGTGCTATTGTTTCCATAATGTGAAAGAATTTACAGATTTTCATAAAATAAATTAATGAGAGTTTCAATTTCCTGATAATAATTTCCCATATGACTTCGGATAATGTGGGCGATATACCTCTCATTCTTTCTTATAATACTAGTTCTTTCTTGTTATAATACTCTAGATACTAATTAAATTTCTTTTTTTATGCATGTTGATTTTGCTCCCTTTTGTTTTTAATAGTTTATTTCTAACAGTCATTAGGACATTCGGGCTGTCTAACGGAAATATCATTAATTTGTTTTATTTATCTAGAATTTATA
>NNCF01129439.1:286346-323187 GCA_002313205.1 Laupala kohalensis
TTTTTGCAAAATTTATTTATTTATTTATAAATATTACTATAGACCCAGAATCTTATTCTCTAATGAGTTCAGTGCTAGTCAGATCCAAGCCACTCCTCATTTTTTATTTATTGTAGTATTTGTAAATGGGAAATGTAGCTAAGTGCTAATGAAGCTTATCTACATGGAGCGATAGGACGTAGGAGTTGGGTGGTTGGTCGTTGTTGGAAAGTGGGCCGGTTATCTGGGATCACCAACAACTTGGCCCACTTGGAGGTGTTAGTATGAGTAGTTAGTAATAGTGATAGTGATTCTAGGGGAAGTGGGAGTTGGATAAAAGGACGGTTCGCTTTTCAGTATTCAGATATATGAACTGGGACAATAATGTGAAAGGCTACAATTTTTTTCTGGTCCCACCGGGAATTGAACCCGCGTGATGAGCAAGCATGCTAACACCTGAACCACACCGAAAGAATTAGACCGCTCCTCTTAATGTCGTGACACTCCAAACCAAGCCGTAAACTTTTCAAACGGCACTTTTGTAAATGTAAAAAACACTTGGAATGCATCGTGATGCCACAACACTTTCCAGAGAACTTGCTGGGTCATCGTGCAAATTGAATGTACATCTTATGAACTTAATTACATCAGTCCTCCTCGCCATTCGCGGACGCTAATTCCTGTAGTAGAAGGCGCGGAGGAAGAATAAGTATGCGAAAGAAGAATTTAAATGTCCTATTACCCCTCGCGCCAACGCCGTCTTCCACGGAGTCTTAAGGTGCATCTGGCTGTTACTTAGCCCTGTGCAGTGGATATAACCTTAACTAATCCCGGTAGATTGCCATGTGCATTGTTAATCAAGCATCTTACCCCAAGGAGCCTTTCGCAGAATGATCGTTGGAGAATGGAGCTGAATGCGGTTTCATTACGTCCGCGAAATGAAGGAAGCTTGTTTATGCCTCGAATTTTCTTCGAATCACAAAACTGAATTTACTTCTCGGAAATATTACTCGGAGACTCGGAGGTTTATGTTCGTAACTTCGCACCGTATTCTGGTATGTGTATCATTATTATGTGGTTTATTACTCGCTATTTACTGCACGCACGGCGGCGAGGGGTTTAAGCGCGTCAACAATTCGCGGGGGTCAATACCCCCGATGTCCCAGGGGCGCTCGTGTCCCACGCCTCTACATTTCTCCATTACGCGTGGGTTCATTGTTTGTTTGGATACGCGGATATTACTTCTATCCTACGAATACGTAAGAATTATACTAAATTACAATATAAGAGCCAGACTTAAATTAAAACATTTAAGAATGAAGATTAAAGAAAATACCCTGAACTAAAAATAATAACATTTGCAAGTAAATTATATTTCATAGTACAACAAGCTACTAGTACACGTACTTAAATACTTCTAGTAGGCTATGTAATATATTTAAATGTTATAATTTAAATATGATTCATATATTGTACTTTAACTTGTAATATGTTTTAGTATGTTTAGTGTAAAATTACAATGTATGTTTCAAAATTTTACTATGTATTAGACTTAGTAAAGTGGTGGAAGAGCAGGATTTAGTGACTGAAACATATCAGAAATAAATTCAAATTCAAGAGCGGGAAAATCAAACTATCGGGCATTTTTTAAAAAGATTTCTTCTGTTTATTTTTCCATTTTGAAACGAGAAGCAGAAGGTGAACATCATCCACTGCTACAAACTTCGTCAAGTAAAAATCGTAATAAAATTTATATTTTAACAACTTATAACACGTATATTTCAATTTTGTATTGAAGGAATTGGAAGAAATATTTCACATAATATATTTTGAAGGTCCTACCCTCCCTCCCAAAATAAGACGGGACCTTTCTTGCGAACAGGAGTACACATTTTTAAAACAACTTAATTTATGTGTTATGGGGGAAGTGTTCTATAGATATATTAAAATAATTATGTTTTCGTATTTGCAAATAGCATGTTTGTAGACGACATTTGTCCGGGTGAAGACTACTATGACACTATAGTGCCATAAAATTATGCTCTCTACTTTAACGAGAACTCATTAAGCGAAGGCGAGTCTGAGAACAGATGACTTGTGGCCATCAATCTCGTGTGACACCGGAGGTCATAAATGTTCTTGTACCACGAGTAGAAAAAAGAGTGCGAGTGAGATGTTTACGGTACGAATGGAACTTGTTTTGAATTTCATAATCGAAGTCTGGAATTAATTGTGATCTGCGGAGTTGTAAACCCACAGGTAACGTGTCGTAAATAACCATCACTTTACTATCTGCAAATCTCAAGTTCAAAAATCACGGTCACAAAACTGAAAAACTTTTTGTATACATTTAATTTCATTTTTCTTCTTTCCTATTGAATGCAAAGTATGGTATGTCTGTAAATGGAGGACGAGGCCTGATGGATTGAGCCTCGCCACGAAATAAAGGCATTTTATTATTATTATTATTATTGACAAAGTATCATGAACTCTCAGGATCACAAATAATTGTATTTCAAATCTTGTAATGATACTATTCAACTAGATGTAAATAAATAGTAATCACATTTAGATCGCAGTTAATTCAACAAGAACAGAAAGATGCATTGAAGTGACAGATAGTGAGGATACTTTCATTTCAATTATCTTTGACCTGAGATCATCACTTCCTCTGGATCACATTGGTTATAAAGGTGTCACATAAGCAACATAAGACCACACTTTTTTTTCTTTCATTCATCGGAACTAACTCTTCAAGAATGAGAATTTTATTAATTTTACATGGGTACTCACATGTAATATTAATACAAGTTCTTTTATTAAGTAACGACTTGTACGTTGTATGTCAAAACGGAGGTTGTATTATGCTCCGTTAAAAATTGTGTTGAAAAATTCGCGGTGGCTAATTCAAACAATGGCTCTGCACACAACGTATGATTTGCTCCGGAAGATCTTCAAGTAGGGGGAGGGGAGTGAAGGAGGGTCATTTTAGAATTTATTCAATAACATTAACTATAATATACCGCTTTAAAATGAGAGAAGAAGAAAATTAACATATTCAAAATCAAAATTTTGATGACGTTCTTAAAACACGTTTAGAAAATTATTAACTTTATATTTGGAAACCCTTGTAAAATTTTTAATGTGAGATCTTTTAAAACAATGGAGTCTTCGTGACCCAGTAAGTAGAGAGCTGCGGGTCGGGGTGGCGATTGTTTGTCGCACCTCAACATCCAGTCGGACTCCCAGGCCAAGTCAGCATGCTGTAAAACGAGTGCCGGGTTCAAACGGGTCGGAGCGAGATGATGGTCACATCTCCTCCTCCTAGCACCAAGGTCTAGTAATTGCTCTTCGCTCCGTGCACCCCTCGGGGACTCAATTCTCAGTGAAATATTGTAGCTTCTCACGTCAATGTTCCAGTTCATATAGCTGTGACAAACGATTAGCCCTCCTCCTCCTATCCACTCCTGGTATCACTAACTCTAACTATTACTAACTACTCCTACTAACACCTAAAGCCACTACCACCCACCTCCTATCGCTCCATGTAGATAAGTTTCAATAACACACTACATTTCCCATTTACAAATATTATAATAAAAAAACAAACTATTATCTTCAATATTTCACCCTGTAATGTAAAAAATGATGCAGTTTTCTAGTTGAATGATTCGTGCAGTCTGCCAGTCTAAACGCTTTCCGCCGTCTTGGACTCGTGGCGTTCGCTTTCATCTCTGGGTCGCGGTCAATTGCCAAGGACACGACATCGGTCAGGAACAAGAGAGAGACTAACTAGTCTTGCCATTGAACTGCATTTCGTCATTACACTGGCACTTCACTTGGCGTTGCGTATGTGTATTTGCCGTATTTGCCCAAACACAACCTAGTGTAGAAGAGCTATTTGTCTGTATTTTCCCCGTTGTGACAAATATGTCAATACTCGTATCCGTTCCCTTGTGGGGATTTTAGTCTTATTTCAAAGGACTCAAATAAGGGAAATATTTGTTTTGACCATCCACACTTTGTTAGACGTGGTTTGCTCGATAGAGCTTTATTTAGTGGTTCTCTGACCTATAATTTTGACACTTCTTGTTCTATAATTTTTGTTTTTATGACGGTAATAATAATAATAATAAAAGTGCTTTTGTTTTGGCGAGACTCAGACCTTAAGGTCTGCTCTTCCGTCTAACCATTTTGAAACATTTACATTTTAAATACAAGATGAAAATTGAGAGGGTCGTATTTACATTTAAATGGGCATTGAGGATTATTTCTCTGGACTGGAATAACGGAACGGTTTAAAGATTTCTAGAAATATATGAATTATCAACATCCAGTTGAGCCTTGTTTCCCATGGTCTTTTCGTAACTTAACATTTATGTAACATGTATCGAAACAGGTGAATGTAAGACATTAAATGAATTAAAGAAAAATAAGTGTTGCTGCCGCTGTCATCACGCCAATTGTTGGTATAAGCAAATATATTTGGCATGATTGAGCTATTAGCTCAGTCCATGTGTTGGTAGTATGTTTGTGACACTTGTGAATTCGTCAAATACTTGAACAAATATAGTGAATACGTAACGCCACATAACATATAAAATTAAATATCTCAATACTGTTGTGTCATATTTTCGTGTGTATAACGCCGAACGATGTCATGTGAAAACAACGCTTACGCTAGATTCTTCAGTAATTTAATGAACCTAAAAACAAAAATAGGTTAAACACCTCAATCATTGTTACCAAGATTCGATTTTTTGTTATAAATTCCCGTTTTGAAGACAGTTTTGCTTTGTGGTGAATGTAAGACATTAAAAGGACATTTGAGAATTGAAATTATTAGCTACAAAATAACGCCTTTAAAAGAACATTAAATTGTGCTTGAAAAAAACTGGATATTCATTCCTTGAATGTTATTGGGTCTTCTTTCACCTCAATTTAATTTGGATTGCGGGCACAGCGGTAAAACTGGATACCGACCTTGAACGAAATTATAGAATGTTACGAACCAGAATTTTTAAAAGTTTCGGGACTCGTTTAACTACTCTTGATATTGAGATATGTGAAACAGGAAAGCATAAACATGCTGGAAATTAAGTACATTTTACAATAATTTAAAAGGATTCATTCTCCTAGCTGTTTTGAATCACCTCGAGAAAGTTCAAACATACTTAGAGAGTGCTGCTGCAAAGAAAATAAACACGCTGAAACGTAACACAACGCAAATAGATATAATTGTATATATTTTAACTATGAAGAAAAAATTATTTTCAGAATGACCAATTAAACATTTTTTATCTTAAATCAAAATTTTCATATTTTTGTCTGTGGTGTATTTGAGAATTTTTTAGACATTCAATTATCTATCTGATTGGAAGTAAACAGAAATAAAATCAACGATATTAGTGAAATACACAACTTTATGTCCATTAAGACATAAATTTGCATTTTTTATCATTTTTTCTTGAAACATCTCTAGAGATCCATTTTGAAAATACAATCAAGCACGCTTTCCCGATCCACAACACAATTATAAATAAATAGAGATTAAAATTGGTGATACTTGTAAGTACCGTGAGGCAATTAAGGATTAAAGAAGACACCTTGAATATCTGCGGAGATTAAAATAAGACGATGTACATCCTGAACCGGACGTAGAGTAAAATGCGATTCGCGACACCGTATCGAATGAATCCTCGAAGGCAGAGCAGGGGACGGTGCCCCCGATGCCTGTAGCAGCCAACCAGCTGCGTCCCTCGCCATCGCCTCATGTATCCCCGTTTAACGGAATTCTCTTCGCTTAACGGGTGTTCCTGTTTCTCCGATCCCCTCTTCATCCACTGCCCTTCGCTTTGCCGGCTTCCTCTTCCGCAAAAGGAGGTGAGATAAAGAAGATGAGAGAAACATCATACTCCCACTACATCTCTTCTCCTCCCTTCCCCATCTCACCCCATCTTACCCCCTAACCAACTGCACCCACGAGTCCAAGACGTGGACGAAGATTTATAACTTGCATTCGGAGTTGTGTAACGAAATACTTTCTCCGTTTATTGAATAAAACGACGTTGTCACACAAACTGATTTATTATTAACTATTAAGGAGGCAACGTTTCGACCCCCACTCTGGGTCATCATCAGGCAAGCAATGAAAAACAAACAACATCAATACATATAATATTTACACGAGGCACAGGATCAAAGGAAAGTCAAAAGTGCAAAAATATATCAAAAAGTATAAAACAATTTCTATTTACATTCACTGTTTGCGAACAAGAATTTTTAAATCAATCCAAAATAGATTTTTCTTAAACTTCATGACCCAGTGGGGAAAGTCTGTCCTGAAGATATCCTAGGAATAATTCCAAACTTATCCTTTGAACATCATATGTCAAGAACATTAATAAGACATCTCTATTTTGTGTTTACGGAATTAATCCGTGGAATACAGGTTTAACATGATCTTGAATAGATCTTTGCAGAATATCCTCAGTTTCTGTGTGAAAGACATCCTATGAGCTTACTTAGTTTGTACATTAAAGATTATCTCTAGATAGACTGGTCAAGATAGTAAGATAGTCTGCCAGATATCTGCTGACATAGTCCTCATTATATCTTTAGAGGGTAGTCTCTACGGCATCTTCTTACGATATCCTTATTTCGTCCGCGGAATTCACTTTTAGTACTAAATGCCCTATCCGTGGCTCAGGTGGTAGTGTTGTCGCTCATCAAGTCATCGCGGGTTCGATTCCCGATGGGGCCAGAAAATTTGTAAGTTTTTCATATGAATGTCCCTGTTTCATATAGCTGTGACTACTGAAAAGCAAACCCTCCTTCTATCCAGCTCCTCTTAGTAGCAATAACTCTAACTATTACTAACTAACCCCTCCACGTGGGTCAAGTTGTTGGTAAACCCAGCTAACCGGCCCATCTACTAACAATTGTCTACAACCCAACTCCTACCTCCTATCGCTCCATGTAGATAAGCTTCAATAGCACGCTACATTTTCCATTTACAAATACTACAATTTAAGAATAGTACTAAAGAATTCACTTTATTTCTGGATAACAAGTTGTAAGAGTACGTTTTATGGATGATGGTATTACATCGTACTTCGTCCGACCACGGTAGTTATTTGTCACATGGGTGATTTTACGGAAATGGGGAAATTTGCGACCCACAAAGGAGTGAGGTCCATGAACAAGCACTTCACATTTTGAACAGTTCCAACGTGTGTAAACAAAACATCTGAGGTTGTTGAGCAATGAAGCAGGGAACCCACAAGGTTGCCACCACATCAACCGCTCCTGTAAGACCATCTTTACCTTGAGAGACGTGAATTTAAAAATGAGACATGAAATGACAAAGGAATGAGGAAACAGTCTTAAATAAATTATCTGTGTCATGCACATTGAATTTAATGGAGTTAAATGCTTTAATATATTTGTATCAATATGTTGCTCTAGCAAAAAATTAAAATCTAAAAAATATCTAAACCTAACTGGATAGGGCGTTTTCGACATGTTCAACAGAAATGGGGAAATACAACCCGTATATCAACAATTTTACTTTCTTCGGAGTAGAGCCGAATCGAAATTTATTTTTAACGGAGAAGTGGAACGACAATTTCCTTTAACGGCAACCGTAGCTAATCACATTCTGATGTAAAATAGCGGGAGCGATGAAATTCATTAATTAATAATTATACAAAATTCACTCAACGCGTCAACAGACATGTGCGGCGGTCCTAGACCAGTTGGTGAGACCCGTTTCGAACGGTTTACTTGATTCCATGCGAGTGTTCGCTTACCGCCCGCCTTGAAATAACATTCGAGCAGCGTTATCGAGATGTCTGTGGGCAACCAAATGCCAGAGCACAGGAAACGCTGTCAATTGGGATTGATGATCTGGAACACGCCCGACTTCAGAAATCGAAAAAATAAACCCCAAACGGAATGTGGATCTTTGATATCCTCCTTCTCGTGTAACTTTGACGAAAATTATGCAATATGACTGCCTAACAAGAATTGCCAACTTGTAAGAATTAACTAATATCAGAAAAAGTAGTCACAAAAGTGACTATTTGCTGTAAAAAAAAAATTAATAACACAAAAAGCTGTGACTCAACGTAATATTCGTTTCACACGCTCCAAGCAGAAACAACAGAAGAGCGCCACGAGAGCAAGTGCTTTGAATTACTCTCATGGACGATTGCGAAGTAAAAGCGTTGGCTACATTGAGTGCAAGCTCCGTACCAACA
Source organism: Laupala kohalensis (assembly GCA_002313205.1). Classification (NCBI taxonomy): domain Eukaryota; kingdom Metazoa; phylum Arthropoda; class Insecta; order Orthoptera; family Trigonidiidae; genus Laupala; species Laupala kohalensis. The sequence goes on from NNCF01129439.1 coordinate 294,587, forward strand.
TCAAGCCAGTTAGACTGATGATAAATAAATAATATATTGTGAAGAGAGCTGCTACAAACTGCGTACGAACACGTCGAGGACAATAAAATAATTTACTACAACTAATATACTATAAACTAATAAGCACAGTGTGTTTCTGTTCATGGTTTTTTCTTAGGTTAGATTTCCCGAGGCAAAGTAACGTCACTTCGAGTATATGAACACAAATCATGCAAATAATTCATTTCGGACAGTATATGTCTTTCCTTTTCTTTTTTCCTGGAATTCCAACGTTAACCTTGAGGTCCAATTACTACGCTTCAACGCTATGCGCAACGCCAAGTCAAGGATCCATCCCCTTTTTGTGGAGACTGAAAATAACATGGAAGCAACGAAACGGGGGGGAAGGAGCAGGAAGCGAAAGGACAGTGACAGGAGTAGCGATGAATGAACTTTGGGCTTAAAGTAGTTCTACTGAAAGTTAATTAATTTTATAAACGTCCAAAACGTGTATCAATGGATCCCATAATATATTGATTGCCAATTTTTTTTTGGTGCTGTCTGGAATCGAACCCGGAAAATCTTCGTGTATGCGAGAGCACTAACCCTGCGCTGCCAAAGTGGCTCCCATAATATATGCTTACATCGCTTTTAGCTTTTCAAACACAATGCCATTTAAGCGCCATTCAGATCATTTAATATTTTTGTAAAATGCGTAATGTCTTATTAGCTTTCGAAAATAAATTACATTTCAAATCTTTATTTAATTTAAGTTTTAATTTATTATGTGGCGAGGTTCAGGCCATCAGGCTCTTTTCCATCTCTCCCTGTGATTTAGCTGAAGGAGGGTAGGACCGATCCGAGATTCGAAACCAATTTCTTTCTACCAGTGCGTAATGAATGAAGGCGCTAGCACTAAGCCACTTCTCTCTTTTTAATACATTTTTCTTAACTTTTCCCCAAAACTTATGTAATATTTTTATGAAGGTTACCTTGTATTCTGAAGAGACATTTAACGTTTTAGAGAGGTTGAGTTTGGGAATGCTGTTTGCTATTGTAATCTACGTCATAGGTGAACAGAAATCTTGCTGCTTACGAAAACTGTCATGCGATTTCTCAATGTATATTACTTTCTTTATAAATAACTTCTCGTTACAGACTAGATTACATTTAGTCGTTACTAATATTCACAAATGTAATATACCAAGTAATTAAAATATTCATAAAAATATCATAAGACTTTTGAAGACTAACATTACCGGCCAGAACAACCTCAATATGAAGCTCAAAGACGTCTTTCTTTAATCTAAGCGGAACGGGGTATTCTCTCTCTTTGCTGTAGCGAAAACTGGTTCGATCAAATCCTCATTGATGGGCTAAAAAATGGTTGTTCAACTTGGCGGCCCGCGAGTAATTTTGGGGTCCGTAAGTTGTAGTACATTTTACATGAAAATTTTCATTACACGTTGGTAGGCACAACGCTGTGTTATAAATTTATACTGTCAAAATTATTAAATAAATAATGAAATAATTACGACATTTTCTGGACGAATAATATATTTTGTGAAAAGAGCTCACAAAGTTTCGATGTCGTTTTATTTATTTGACCACCTGACGACTTAAACTTAAAACGAAGTCGAACCGTTGTGAGCTCTTTTCACAAAATATATTTATTATTCGTCCAGAAAATGTCGTAATTATTTCATTATTTATTTAATTAGATTATATAATGGACGTTAATTGTCGAAATTACAACTTGACGTCGAATGTGTGTTGAGAGAAAGAATGAAATTGTGTTCGGAATTACCTTGTGATACATTACAGTATAACAACATTTTATTATAACAATAAATATTGAAAATATGTTTTTTAAATAAAGGACTATACTATTTATTTTTTCGCGCTTGAAATAATATAAATTTTTGACTAGAATCAAATATCGTGTTACAAATAAATAAATAAATATGACCCTTTAGTTTTATTCGTCCGGGCCGATCGATCGAAAGTGTATAGAAAATGGCCTGCGAACTAAGAGAAGTTGGACAGAGATGTGCTGAAGTATTGTTCGTTGAGTCACTCTACTGCAAATCTATTGATCTCTTTCAAGCTTCATTTTCAGGTTTTTGTACTGTAGTAGGTGTAACATCCCCTTTGTAAAACATGAGTCCATCACATGATTTCCTGTGTTACTATTCAGTCATTAGCGAAGGAAGGATTCACTAATTTGAATGACAGAAGACTCGAATCTTATGTCTATCGACTGCGCTAGCTTCAGTGAACGGGTCTGTGTGAGGTCGGTTTTACGCTCAGTCGCTCTTCTCTGCTAGAGACTCGTTCATCTCTCACACACGCGAGGTTTGGGGGCAGAGAGATAAGCTCCGTCGAAAATGAAGACGTTAAATTTGATGTGAAACCACTAGTGAAGGAATAATTGCAGAAATTCGATGCTTATAGCAACCAATGAAGAAGAACTATACCATATATTAGTTTACCCAGACCCATGTTTACTTATCATCTCCATGGTGATCTCACACATTTTGAGCCCTGATGATGACTAAAATAAGTAGTCGAAACGTTTTTATTTGTTGGCTTAAATGCAAGAATATCAATCCCAAATAATTATTCTGTAATTTTTACTTTAATATTAAAAAAATATTTAAGAACATTTAAATCATCTCATGCGCAATGTATGGAAAATGTGGAAACTAGGGAATTGTAGCATGACAGTTGGTAAAAATTAAATCCTTAGTTTATACAAAATTCATTTTTGAATTTTGTATGCCACCTTGTTTTATTCCTATTACAGGAACTTATTATTTTCACTCTCAATATTTTCTGTTATATGTATATGAAAGTTAATATGAACGAGTCGTAGGTGCAGTTATAGAAATAGGCAGCGTTTTGGTGATTATTTAGTTACTTATTGATTGATAACGTAAAAAAGCTACTTATTGTTGGTTAAACATTACAAAAAATAAAATTTGTTTATAATTCTATAAAAATTACGAGAAAAATGTCTCTTGTGGAAGGACGTGTAAAAACTTAGGGTTGGGATTCACAAGCTCGGAAGTACGTAGTGGAACAAATATAAATTTATTTTCCTTTTTTCCAATCACCTTTTGTCAATTTTGGCTCAAAACAAAACATCGTGAAGAGGAATCGACTTACAAAGAACTCGTAATATTTAATAACAAAACAAAAAAAAAACAAATCGTCTCACTTGCAGTATAAAACGAAATTATCATAAACGTGTAATTGACGAACGCGAAAAAGTAAACAAAACACCAGCGACTCCAGCGGTGAGTCATCCAATCGGTTTGCGTGCCGTTTCATAGCGCTGTGAGGGAAACCAATCATCTTTAAACAGTCAGTTGATTACGTGCCGTGCATAGGATTCTCTTCAGGAACTCATCTTACTTCTACTGCTACTTTCAGTTGGAGGAGAGTAACGGTGGCAGAGGAGCTACGTTTCGCCACCCCTTTCCACCTTCCTCCCCCTCTACCACCTCACCCCCTTTTCGTTTCTCAACGGAAGTAAAAACCGCACTGCCCGTCGTTCGGCCTCCAACCGCCTGAGGTATCTGTGACGAAATGCCGCGCTATTACGTTGATCGCCAACTGAAGCGTCGGAATTTCCGTACACATTTACAATTACATACGAATTTTTGGGAGACGTACAGACACTTCTTTCCCCTTCCGACATCCCGCTCGCTTTTTTTTTTGTATCGGAGCCTTTGTTATTACCGCGTTTATTATTCTTGTTTTTTGTTTGTTTTGTTTCGTGTATGTGTTGGGTGGACCTTTTTCCATACCAGCGTTTGAAAAGTTGGGAAATTGTTGTGATGGAAGAACAGTTTCACGAAAATACGTCGGTGGTATTGGACCTTTTTTTGATGGTAAAGACTTAGGAAAATAACGCGAGGAACAGAATTTGTATGTAGTATTTAAACAATTACTCAAATAATTTTTCGTTTCTTTAGAACTGCGAATTATAAAATTGCAAAATCACTCTTTCGAAAGTGCGAAATATGATGTTAGGGATTAATACATAACTCTCCGTGTGATATTTGTAATTTCAGAGTAATGTAATAATTTGTGTGCGATAATTTCCTCAATACCTTGAATGTAACATGTGAATAGTATGTGATCGTGGAAAAGAATAATACTGAAAGTATTGAGTCATGTATTATACATCTCATGATATTGCATGAACTAGTTCTTACAAAATCAAATGCATCAAGAGATAACACACAAAATTTCCAAATACGTTTACAAGAAAGCTTTCAATTTGTGTCACTTGACTTGTTATAAATTTATTTTACATTACTTTTGAATTATATTAATGTTCGACAGTTTTCTTATTTACTTTCAAGTTCTTCTACGATGCAAGAAAATATTCGAAATAATCTTTGCACAATTATACATCATGTATTGTTTAGCGATAACACGATTTAAGAAATTTAACACTACAAGAAACATATATTTCAGGTGAAAACATGCAATTATAATTTAGACCTCTTCATTAAGCAAAAAATTATCCCAAAAATATTCTCGTTATCCATAATTACATATGGGAATAATTATATATTTTGGATGTCATTTCTGAAAATTAGTCAGTCGAAAGGGTCAACTTAATTATGGTGCGATACATCACGGAGCTCAATACAATTCAGACTTAATCGTGAAGAGTATATAATTTCTATCCGTAATATAGCATTTTCCTTTACCACACCCCTGCTGATGTCATTCGTGATAAATACACCTAAAGATCTTAAATAATAATTTATTCAAATTCATTGAATAAAATGTCAATGTTGGAGACGGGGAGAAGTGAGAACACGAGTTGAATATATAAATATATACCTGCTTATCATTAAAATAAATTTTATTTTTATCGTTACTGTAGATTTGTTGTATTGCAGTATTTTTCTACCTTTGGCGAAGACTATAAACGTCTCTAACCTCAACCTCATCTTCTATGTAGTTTCCCTGGATTGCATTGGTTGCGCGGACCCCTACTCGTTTCCGAGAAATGAATATAACGCTTCCCTCCACTTGGTCATAATGTAACAGCATTTTTTACAATAAAACATGTATCACTCTTCACTAAAAAGATTCTACGGATAAAATGTGGATTAGAATTACATTTCGCAATTGACTAAATTCATATAAAAATTGGTCTATTTACAGCGCAACTTACCTTCGCTCGCAACTTGCCTTAACTTTTTTACACTTTCGATCGATGGGGTCTGCAAGAGATGAGGTTTGGCAAAATGTTACGCGACGAATAAAATAAATGTGTCTTAATTATTTGTAAAACTATATTTGGATACTCATAAACAAATTTATCTTATTTTAAGCTGGAAAAAGTAAATATTACAACACGAAGTAAATATTACAACATTTAATGAAAACTTTGATGTAAAATGTGGCATACCTGGCGGGTCGCCAATGGGACAGCGCTGATCTGTTACGTAAGACCGGTATTACACGATATATCTATGATCAAAGATACACGATCAAAAATATGACCGTGTAATGCACAAGCTTTGATCATAGTTCAACTATGATCATACACCTGTGACATATCTTTGATCATAGATGTATGACTGCAATTTCGGTCAAAGGTAACAGAAATTTATTTTAAAAAAGTTTTGTTAGAATTGATTTTTTCTTCGGAACTTGTGTACACACTGACCTTCATTTTGGGACAGTATATATGGGTTTGGAGGTATTGGATGGGGGGGGGGAGGCATACACCTGTATCCTCGGGAGGATTTCCCATCGCAGCGCCAGCCAGTGGTCCGATGCCGTTGGACGCACTGTGGGGTGGGTAGAGGGCCAACGGGACCCTTTTGTGCTTGCGGTCCCATCACCGCGGGCTCCTTCTAATCGTGGCCAATATCCCAAGGGAACGCGGTGAGGAGGAAGACGCGGTAAAAACGCGCGGACGGACCGAGAGGATTCATGTGAAGAGAGCGAGCGCGCGTACTCTTCGCGAGTACCGGTGCGCCCGCGGCCGCCGCTTCCTCTGTCCCGTTGGGCGCCGCAGCCGCTACTACTCCCCAGGGAGAAGGTCTTGCCCTGTGCTCGCACGATTTAATGTCTTCCCGATTCCCATCGAAGTGCTGTGTGTGTGTGTGTGGGAAAGTGTGTCAATAGTTTACAGAGGCAATGGAATAATTTGTGTGGAACGTGTACTCGATGTCACGAAACAGTACCGGAAACATTGCCTAACACGAATTACCAACTTCTAAAAAATTTAAGTTATATTCGAACAAATATATAAATTAGTCACAAAGTTAATAACGCAACAAAGACGCGAGGTAATATTCGTTCCACTCCCTCGAAGCAGAAAGTGAATTGAAAAACTGGCCGATTTGGCGATAGATTTAATTTTAAATAAATCAGAAAATATTACAGGACTTATCATTATGGACGATGGCCAAGTTAGAGCGTTGGCTACACTTTGTTAAAATCATATACTAATCAAGTCAGTTGGACTGGCAATAAATGCATTAATGTATTAATTAATTGTCAAGAGAGCAGTTACAAATTGTTTCTGACCACATTTAGGACAATGAACAATAATAGTAACTTAAATTACTACTTTACAATAAATTAATAAATATTGTTTGCGTGACAATAATTCATATCCATATCGCAAACTCGTGTCGCTGTGATAACACGAAGAAACTTCATCGCTAACAGTTCTCTAACAGTGCTGCAATATCTTGAAGTTCAACGGAGTATTAACTTCTATCAAAATCTAAATTTGGTAGCTCGGAAGAATTCTTACCACGAAGTTGTAATTTAACTAAAATAATACTTTTATGAGTTATAGCAACGTTTTTGTAGTGACTTGTCTTTTTGCGAAACAGATATTTTTAGAAGTAATTTCTTGAAATTGAAGCAAAGTGAAAAAAAAAGGAAAAATGGTATCTGTGAAGATAGTTTTATTAATTCTAAAGTCATTAAACATGTATCAAGAATATTTTAATCTTTACTTCGTAGATTCTTTGTTTTACTGTCGAAGTATACAAACTCATGACTCTGAACGTCTAAAATTAGAACTCCGAACTGCGTGATGTATTCTAACAGTCCGCGAGTCATTTTTGTTCGCTGCGCAGCTCCGGCGAAACGGGTTATATGTCATTGGCGCGTGATGTCACGTCAGAACTCCGAAATTATTCCACCTTCTATTTTTAGAGAAATGAACCGGCAGCGTGTGAACACACAGTCTTCTTCGGTCGCTTCGTCTTCCTCGTATTCAGCAGAGAGCGAAAACCAGAGAACGACAGTTGCACGCACGCGTGAACCGGTTCTTCTGCGATTGACTCCCACGCGGTGGCGGCGGTGGCGCTGTGGCGAGGTCGGTGGCGGAGAAGGCAAGTGCGAGCCGAATCAGGTCGCCATCCCTCCGTCTCTCCCCACTCATCCTCCACAACACCCCTTAAAGTAGTACTAACGTGGGTAGAATTAAGTCACTGAAATACCTAAGAACCGGCATAATTAAACGTAGCAACATGTGCTTATAGTGATTTCAACAAGAAAAACAACTCAGCGGCCATTGAAATGAAATAATTACAATTATAATTGGTTTAATACATTGCATCTTACGGAGAAAACAATTATTTACAAAAATAGACCAACTTTTAGATCACGAAAGTGATGGAATTTTACTTCGAATTGTAGTAAATTTTCCTTTGAAGTGTTTTTACGTCAGTTTTATTTTTAGGTGACATTTGAAAAAGATATTTTACATTTTTCCTAGGTGAGATGAATCCCGAAACCGTTGCGCTCGGCCGCCATGTTGCTACGTGCTTCTTATGCATTTCAAACGAGTCAAGCGAGTTCCTGAAAATTGTTTGTACTACACTATTAAGTAATGCATACAAATTATATTATGCTTTTTCTTCATTATTATTCCTATTGTTGTATTTTAAAACAGAATAAAAATAAAGAAGACAGTTATACATCAGATTGATTTGACTGTCTTTGAGTGCTGGTCCCACCTTAAGGGTTCAACTCTCCTTCCCTTTTGATCAAGTACAGGTGGTTAAGTGCGCTTTGCGATCGGCTGATGTAATTTGCGCTGATCCCATTGGCAACAAAATTCACTTTCTCCCTCCCTCACCTCCTCCTATCTTTTCTTCTTTCTCCCAATTCCTTCTTCTGACCTCGCAACTGGAATCGCGTAATTGCAGGGTTTTTCTTTCACCGGATAAACGGACTCCCACCACACGATTGCGCGTGTCTTCAGAAGCAAAACCTTTTCGAGAGAAATGAATTCGATGATGTGATGAAGCGGAGGGCTGTAATGACGTTGGCGAGCCCTAAAACCCCAATTTAAAAAAATTGAAGTCGAAACACTGTGAGTTTTTAACTACAGAATATTTAATGTTCGTTCGTTAAAGGTCATAAGTGTTGAATTATTTGATTGGTTAATTTTTATGTGTTATCCATATTATGTAGGCCTCTATTTAATAAAAGTATTGGGATGGAAAACTTTAAACGTAGAAACTTAATGGCTATTACGAACAAAAAAGTTATTTCACCATGATAAACAATCTGTTCATATCAGACGTATTCATACAATAAATTGGTATTGAAATGTAAAGAAAGATATCTCCAAATTTCAAGGGAAATGATTGTATTTGTTTACTTTTATGAATCTTTAACGGTCATAGATGTCAAAATGTTCTGTCTTTAATGAAATAAAATTGAAAAATCGTTATTTTCCTTACGAATGATTACGAAGTCGCTGGTCACGAATACTCAAATTTGTGCGAGGCAGCGTCATTTAGTTTTTTAATTACTCGGACTATGCTATTTTTTAGCACTCTACGCATTTTTAAAAATTTCGTGCACTGTTACATTTACTGAAATTAACACTTATATTCTGCATTTATATTATTTGATGTATTTAGGTTTCTTTTATAAATTTCCTTGTGCCGAATTAAAATCGGATGTATCTGCGCATTTGTATAGAATTTCCTATTTATTGCATTTATCCGGATTTTTGTTGTCATCTCTTTATCCACATCAATTTTATACTCATTTCAGTTCGCAGCTACAGCGATACTGCCAGTTATGGAATCAGAAAACTAGAAATTCAAAATGCATAAAGGTGTCGACCGAAATATACGTCATCCCAGTACTTAGGACAGCGGTAACCATTTCGTTCAATTTTAAATTATCTTTGTACCCCTTCTTAGTTTCCAAAGACTTGTATATAAACTCTTCGAACGACTGAGTTTTGGCCAGTTTTCTAGCGGTTGTCCCTAACGCGGGCCCAGTCCACTGCCATAGTCACGCGCAGTATGCGCTCGTTCGGATCCTATGTTTCTTCTTCGGTCCAGGAAAGTCATTTGCATATGCCGGAGGTAGCACGATTCATTGACACATGCTAGCAGTTATTGAAAGATTGGTGGTAAATTGGCTCTTTATTATGTAATTATTGGGTGTTGGATATTTATTTCAAAAATCGTTGCCCTTGAAGGATTTGCGACGGTAATTATTCGCGTTTAGATTAAGACTCAATGTTTTACTTATTCGGATGTTTCACTCCATTTTCGTCGTCTATTTGAATAACAAATGAAATTAGTTGACATCATTGATTGTAGAAATTGATGATTTTTTTGAATTTTCCCTATTTTTGAATAGTTGCAGTGGATGTAAAAAAAATTAATTACATAATATTACTCTCTTTCTTGAAGAAGTTATTTTTTGAGTCGAGATATTTTTTGGACTGAACAATGAAACAAGTTCGTGTTCCAGTTCTTTATATAACTTTGTAAGGTCAGTTATTACTCCGAGAAGAGCTCGGGAAAACCGTGGAAAATAAGAGATTTACCGGTAATATAAGCGTGACCCGTTTCTAAACATTCGCAAACCACGAATTACTGCACGCGAAGCTACCGTCGTGAAATCCTGTCTGTTCCTTGCGGTTAACGTAAGTAGATTGTTTCTTTGCTCCCAGATGTCTTAGTTTTTTTACAAGTATATCCTATCCTGAGTCTGCAAATACAAATTTCAAACACATTCTTGATGTATTTCATTAGAAAAGATTCGCGATTTCAAAAATTGGTGTAAGTTTGTTTCCCAAAATTTTCTTTTAAAGATATCAAACTATTTTAGCTTTCTCGGGAAAAATTGTTGTATTTCTTACTATTATTGTACTTTTTTTCAGTTTCTTAAAATGGTCAAGGAATCGCTTAGTACTTTTCATTTACTATCATTAAAATTTTATTTAGGGAATATTGATTTATAAAACTTTCTGCCACTTCGGCAGTCTCAAAATTTTCAATTTGATATTGTATGGAAACATGTTTTTTTCGTAGTTCAATTTCAAACTTCAACAGTATTTGAACAGTAAATGAACATTATTTACACAAAAATAATTTAATATTAATTACGTAACGACAGCGTGTAATTTTCTTTCTGGGAAGCGATGTAATATATATTTACTTGAAATTAATCCTTTAGTGAAGTAGAAATTAATATTCGTTCGAAATATAGCGTACAACAATTTAGTCCACAACTTACTCAAGAGTACACCACAGATGCTTCATGCATGTCATTTCTCGGAAAATACAGATGTACGTCTGTAAGTATAATCTAGATGATTCTGAGCTTTATAAAACGATGTTTAAATCATGCAATGCTGAAATGTTTCTAGAATGGTGAAGTATTTAAATGAAAACTAGACTTTGGTAATTTTGAAGACAATTATACAATATGGCTGCCTAACACAAGTTGCCAACTTCTACGAATTCAAGTCATATCCAAATAAATGTTTATAGTAGTCATAAAAACAAGTACTTGTTGTAAAGAAACACAAGTTAATAATACAACAAACTAAGACGCAATGTAATATTTGTTCCACACCTCGAAGCAGAAGGAACAGAAGAGCGCCACAAGGACAAGTGCGTGGAATTGATGGTCNTATCATTACTCTTAAGGATGATGGCGAAGTAAAAGTGTTGGCTACTCGGAGCACAAGCGCTATCAAGCCAATTAGACTGAAAAACAACTCTCTTGACAATAAATTAATTCTTTATTTGTTACAAATTCCCTAAGACCACGTTGAGGACGACAAAGTAATTTACTGCGACTAGTATACAATAAACTAATAAACAGTGCGTTTCCCTTCATGATTTTTCTTTCGTAAGTTCAATTTCTCGAAGCAAAGGAACGTTATTTCGAGTATAGTGTGAAGTTCATGTTACTTCAAAAACATTTAACTTAACTTGATTCTCTATAATGAAATGATAAGTAATGAGCAGCTCGGTCTCGTCATATAAATCTCATGCCGTTCTTTGCCACGAGGAAAGTAGTCCTGAAAACGTAATAACAGTGTCAGTGGATGAAAAGGTGTCAGATGATTTTGCACCCTTCGCGGTGAGTTTAGATGAAATAACCAATACGTTCGGAATGGAGATAATAATAACTAAAAGTGGAGTACGAACACGCTCTGTGTTTAGGTCATTGAACATCAGGATCGCTGCAGCGCGTGTAGTACGGATGACCTTGAGCTGTGTGGCCGAGCGATCTCTGGCGTTTGGGGGATCGCTTTCTCAACGAAGTACAGAGAGCGGTCGCTTTTTGTTCAACTGCGCTCCACTACAACCGAGGAACTACAGAGAAAGATGCTTACGAAAAACACACCGTTAGCTCAATTTGCGGCTTATATACAGCTATAATTCACACTCGGCGCAAAACACGAGGAGGTGGCCTTCGATGGAGAGGCAGTGGTCGTCTACCGTTAGATTGAAGGCGAGTCGAGGCGTGGACGGACGGGAACACAAACTAACTCCCAGCGAACGCAACGCTGCCCCCCCCCACCCCCACCCCGCCCCCGGACAGCGATCGGCAATTGTCGTCGCCACAACAATTACATCTGGAATGTCGGTGGGTTTTAGGCTTCGAAAGATGAGGAAGTTTTGTGGACATGTAATACATTACTCGAAGGCATTATTCTTGAAAGATGATGCTTGTATTTCATGAAGGTCGGTATTAACTGTCATATTTCTATACCTATGATCAAAGACATTTGATCAAAACCGTGTAATGCAGAATCTGTGAGCATAGTTCAACTAGTTCATAATTCACCTAGTACGCTAATCATAGAAGGTGTGTGTATCGGTAGCGTAAAATGAGGCTATACATTACCATTGAAAAGTTTGTAAATAATGTTTTCGAAAATTTAGGTTACCTGGGTATGCCAATAAATCGGAGGCAACCTAAAAATATTAAGACCAATTTTTCGTGGAATCCGAACTCGAAGAGAACCAATGTATTATTGTAATTTAGCCTCTTTTCTTTTTTTGTTCCAATACATAATACGTTTGGTTTATTGGAAAAACAATATTAAGTGGAAGTAACAATAGCCGTGAAGGAAAGTGAATAAATATATTAAGAATTACCTTCACTTAACAAATGTACTTGCATAAGGTATTCAGAAACAACATTAGATACATTATTTTAGAAAATTAACATACGAGAAGAATGACGATAAGGTATGAAATATATAATTGACAGTTAAATTAGGTTGTATGTGTCTTCGGATTTTTCAAATAAATCGTTACACACGAAGGTAATTTAATGATTCATAGGTTTCTCCATAAACATTTCCGCGAGTGAAGGAGACGATATCAGCGAGTAAAAATGAAGCCTCTTCCGCCAAATTTTCATTTTAACCATCTACAATTCAGGAGCAATTTTTCTAACTTTTTATTTTAGAGCATTCTGACGTTCGATAAACTAACGGACCTGTTGGTGTGTAAAGCGATCCTCTTATACGCAATTTACCCTTTAAATGAAATTTTCTTATTTTCCCCTATCATTAGGGTGTAATACGCTTTCAGATACCTTTCGTGGATGTTAAATTACAGAGTGTTGCACCAAGAAACGCGCCCCTTTAGCGTTCAGTGGCTTAGCGCCTAATGTTCGTCATTATGGACAGGTTCAAGCACCTCATCGATGCAAAACTAGATACAAAGATGGTGGAACTTTTGCGAGCTATGATTTATTACGTCATTGGAAGTTTCTTGTAAATCTACTAAAAATGATATGAGACGAAATGGTGTTTCAATGAGTACTAACCAATAAAACAAATAATACCAGATGACCGAGGCAATGTCGAATACAGGGGAGAGATTTTGATACAATCGAAAGAGAAATTAACGTCTACTCCAAGTTCAGATTGAATGGATAGTAACTGAAATCTATATATCCCAATATTTAGTTTCTCATACTCCGAGTTTAAGAGAAATACAAAAAAGGAAAATTATTGGGAGACTTTTTATAATTGGTTGAACAAAAACACGAGTTAAGACTTTCTTTAAAATAGTTTATTTTGAAAGTTGATTACAGGAAAAATATCACGCAGTCAAATTCTTAAGTTATTGTAAATTATGCCTTGAATTTTTTATTTTTTTTAAATCTTTAATTTTTCCAAAATAATTGTAGAAAGCAGTGACCTCATCGTATGGTGTGTGGGATCCATACTTTCCCTAATAACTAGTGTGCAATATAGATGTACAACGTTACATTCTCTTGCATGTGAATTTCCTTATTGTATAGATGCCAAAACTAGGAGAAACGAATCATCCTTCGCTAAATATATCGATCCTCATATGGGTTTCTGATTGCGCAATTTATATTCATAGAACTTTTACACGACTCTAAGCTATTGAATATGCGACACACAGACGCATCACTGGCAGCTCTTTATCTATTCTTTCCATCAATCATCATAATAGCTCTTAACCGTTTCCCATTGTGCACTATTCAACTTTTTTTTCATTTTAAATACGCAAATTGGAAGTCAATTTTTGCGGGACTGCAGTGATGAACTACCAAGCAGCAACATTTGCAAATAAATAACCATGTAATTACCAGAAGTAAAAGTAGTTTATTATATCAGCTGATAGCAAAAATATCATAGTTCCATGTGATGAAATACATTGTTCAGAAAATATTTACTGTTCCATCAATCTGTTTATTTGTGATTAAAGTGAAATAAGATTGTATATTCGTGGGAGTATTTCGGAAAATGTATTTCTCTGGGTTCAATGTATGACGTGCATCTGTTGTAATCCGATTGGATGTGCGTCTATCAAACAAAAAAGAATTGAAGAATCTTCGTATATTAAAATAAATGTTTAGTTCAAAAGTGTCAGTTATATTTTCGAAACTTTCAGAAACCAGATTTACTGCATTTTAACGTATCCGCGTATTTCTCAGTTTACTATTTTCCGTTTAATTATCATGCAAATTTTCTTCGTAAGATGATTTCTTGTTCGCGTGTTATTGTGGTAGCGAGACAAAAAAATCGAAAACATGTTTAAGACGTATCTTATAATTTCTCCCTGGATGGTTTTACACCCCTCCGGTGTTTCGGGAAATATTTCTCCAAACTTTTCTTTTTCCACCCACCGTGAAAACATCTGGTGTAGACTTGGTATAAATTAATATCACGTTGGTAGCGAGCGCAATGCTCAGTGAGGTGCAAAGTGGCTTAACTTCGTGAGTAATGATAACGGTCTGCCGAGCGAAAAGGGCGAGTAGCAAGGAAGTAAGAGAGCAAGGAAAGGCTCGCCCTTGCGCTGTAACGGATCGAAGAACCGTCTTTCCCTTCCGAGATGTTTCACCCTCCGTCGTCAATGGCAGCGCAGTGTCGGATCTGCAATCCCGCACAGTGGGCCAGATCGCATGGTAAAAAAGAACGCACATGATACATTTTTTAAACTCCTTTCCTACACGAAGATTTCTGTCTGGATAACATTACAATATATACCACAACTAGAAATGGAAGTTATTATTTTACCACTTCATTTAAGTGTGCGAGAAGTCGTTCCAAGTTGTGTGAAAAATGTGTGTTTTTGATTTTGTTAAATTTATCGTGTTTTAATGTAAATATTTATGTAACTATTTGACAGACGTTTTAGTTGAGGGGTGCATAAAACAATGTTTATTTAGTTACTATAGTTTTTCATATTGTTACAGAAACTAGAAATGAAAATATCAAAATATCAAACTATATGAAAATATCAAAATAATTTTTGTTTAACGTGTTGCAAGTGTTTTTCGTCGCAAAACATGGTACAGTTTTCTAAATCTTCAAAGTTTTTTTTATACTTGAATTTTTATTAGACTATTCGCACCCCTTCATTTGTCAACATTACAAAGAACCAAAATAGAAATATGTCTGCTTTAATGATAGCCGTCGAGTGATAAACCTAAATTTTTCATCAGATTTGAGTGTATCAACCCCAAAAATGTATGCATCAATATAATATTGTTTANCAATAAAGTTTCGCGCAATAAAGGTATGGTAAAGAAGATGAGTCATAAAAATTAAAGGTAAAAAAATGACGTAAAACAATGCGTTTTAAAGTTTAATAGTGATTAGAGACTATTTTGACAAAATGCAACCAGTTTAGTTTTAGCCGGGCATTTTCCTCGTATACCACAGACAAATTCTCTTTGTTACTTTCAGTATCAAATGATCATGTAAATTATCACTGCATCAACTTCAATTGCGCGTATTTAAAATAAAAAAAATTTTATTTGTACATTTTGTAAATGGGAAACGTAGCGTGCTATTGAAGCTTTTCAAAGGAGGTGGGTGGTAGGGGCTATTGTTAGTAAAGTGGTACACTTAGCTGGGTTTACCAACTGTTTGGCCAAAATGGGGGTGTTAGTAGGAGCAGTTAGTAATAGTGCTATTAGTAGTAGTAGGATGTGGATAGGAGAAGGAGGGTTTGCTTTTCAATCGTCACAGCTACATTTAAACTGGGACATTGAATTATTTTACCCCGCCGGGAATTGAACCCGGAGTGTCTATGTGACGAGCAAACACGCTATCCCCTGAGCCAGCGGAGGGACGTCCTTAATTTAGAACGTCCCTTCAACATTACTCCCCGAAGACAACCCAGTCTGGCCCACTGTGCACAGCCTCTCCTCTTCCTCCCCCTCCCATACCCCTACCATCCTCTCTCTCTCTCTCTCTCACTCCCTCACGGATCTCCTCCTTTTCCTAGTGACGGTCGTGCACTGTCGATGCCGCCGCTGCCACAGCCTCTGTGGCTGTCAAGGGCAAGGCCGAACGGAGAAAGTGACTTCGCTAGACGTTTGCCCCGGGTTCGTTAGGTCTCTCCCCTTCTCCATTCCAGGAACGCACTATGAAAGTGACTCCGAATCTACGGTCAGTCACCTTAAAAAGGTCCGTAAATTGATTTCCGGGGAATCCAGGTAGAGGTTTAAACTTTTTTCCCTCCACTGTTTACACAAGAAAGCTACGAATGGTAATAGATCAAGGCAAGTGTCTATGAAGCTTATACATGCCCCTGCAAATAAGCATGGCATATGCAATCCGCATGACGTATCTGTATAATTAAAAGTATTTCGTAACATTGCTTCGTAATTTTCTGACATGTAATCCATTGGCATTAATTCACTAATTAACGAAACTGATTAAATGCTATTTAAAAAGTCCTGATATGAGATTGTATACAGAAATTCAAGAAAAAGAAAGTGACGTAGCACTTAAATTGTAAAATTTATTCGTTGAGAGCAGACTTACAAGTCAAGACTATCGCGAATCTACGACCGCACTGTCCCTACTCCATCCGTATCTTTGACGTTAGCAAAACTAATGTACACGGTATGAACATTTTGTCTAATTCCAGTTTTAGAATTCGCATGATTCATTCGAAATTCATTTACACAAGAACATTTTGTTAGACCAAGGCTCAACGAATCTTTCTTGACCAAAAAATTGTTTATCGTGGCTCAAAATGTATTAACCTGGTGCCTAATAATATAAAATAGAATCCAAACTTTTAAAATATTTGTAAGGATAAAAAATAATTTGCTTAATGATTTGAACGACTTAATCTGTCTTGTTAGCATTTTAATATACTTTGTGTAATTAGATACTATTGTTAATGCTTTGTTCATAACTGATAAGAATGCCAGTGTTCAGTGACAATTCTATCGCAACTGAAAGGTTTGCGTTGCTGTGGCCACTCACTTCGTTTGTAGTATTGAAAAGGAAAACTGAATGGATTGATTATTATTCTATTAAAATTTATTATTATTATTATTATGACTTTTTGCACTTCTCAGACAGCTGTCTGGGAAACATTCACCTATCCCTGTTGTCAGTGGGATTAGGCTCTGAGGGGGTGGGGAAGGACGGAGATATTATTATTATTATTATTATTATTATTATTATTATTATTATTATTATTATTATTTTCAACATAACCACCGTTATACTTGAAGTTGGTGATCATTAATCCCTGCATTTTAACATTTATTAAAATTATATTATTGAAGGAGTAAACTATTATTATTATTATTATTATTATTATTATTATATCTGGAATACGAATATCTGCAAGTATTCGTATGACATTTTATCTCTACATAAAAACCAATGGAAAGCACTCTAAAGGTTGCGCAGAAAAGTGATTTATAGTTCCATTAAACACTCATGCCTTTGAGTAGAGAAGTACGTTTTATGTATAAGAGTCTTTTATGTTCGTCTAAGATAATTCTGCTAAATGACTTTGAGAGTAGAAAGACGTTTTCATTCGTCGATTAGTTCAGAGGAATGAAGTTCAAGGGAAGGATTTCATTCTAGAGAGGAGATACAGAAGTGACGTGACTCCATTATAATTAAAATCTCATAAATAACGACTGCAGAAGATTTCTCACTTGTATTGCGATCGCATGTGACAGTTGGTGTCCTTGAATACCATCAGTTTGTTCTTCATACACTCACTCATTTCATGTCATAATAATTTTTTTAGTACAACTAGATATGGTATTTTAAAGTTCTATGTCTGAATACTTTTCATCACCTAAGAAGTTTGGCACGCGAATGTTGGTCTGTGTTAATATTCATTCCGTTGTAGTATTTGCAAACAGGAAATGTAGCGTGTTTTTGAAGCTTATCTACATAGGATGAAGGGGGTATTAATAAGATATGCCAGTTAGCTGGGTTTACCAACAACTTGGCCCACGTACAGGTGTTCGTAGGAATAGTTTGAACTATTCACTTTTCAGTGACGATGAATTGTCTTGCCCTTACGACGCAAAATTTTGAATTAATGGCCACTAAATGACTATGGGCTTATAAAGGGAAACTTTCGCGGTATTATGTTTTGTGATATTCTGGCATAATTATCGGCTTCGCATTGCCCAGAAAACAATAAAAACATTGTGAATCACAATAACGCAATTACGTGAAGATTTTTGTGCATTACGCGGCATTTAAAAGAACAATTTAGAAAAAAAACAGTGAAAAGTACTGTTCCACCAGAAACGGCAAGTGAATGTGATTCTCGCCAAACAATAACTAAAAAAAATTATCAATATTTAAAATTTCAAAATAATTGTCTTCGTTGAACAGTAAATATCATTAGTGTGAATTATTAATTAATTAGAACTCCTTTGGCGAATATTTCCAATTTTCGTGGATAGTTGACAACTTGACTTCAGTCAACGCGGATATAATACCTTAATTCGACGTATAATATGTTTCATATTGAGATGTGAGTTACGTGCTTTACGAATGATTCGGATGCTACGTCTCTTCCACGCAAATGTGGCAACAATGGCGGAGCGGCCGCCACCGATCGTAAAGTCCTGGCGGGGGTGGAAGGGGGCGGAGAGACACAATCTCTGTCATCTGTGGCGCACCGACTGGGCCCTCGTCTGCTGCGCGGTCTCTGACATTGGGCTGTCAGCTTCGTGTTCACTTTTAACGATCCCCCTTTTCAATGGTGTAGTGGTTAATGGGTCATTCTGAAGAGTCGGATACGATAAATTGTCTGAGCAGACTACAAAAGGTGGGAGGAAGGGTGGGGTGGGGGGAGGGTCACACGTTCACAAGGACCACAATTCAATTTTATTTGACGGCTATCAACACTATGTATCTACAGGATCGATGGTTGAACCTGGGAGGTAGTCCTTTCAATGATTTTAATCTTGTAATTCAATCTCCATACGGAACATATAAAAAATTTTCAATATTTGGAGGGAGCTGTAGTAACTGAATACAGTGAACCTCTAAAGCTGAACTTTTTGAAATTATCCATTATTTTGAAAGAGCTTTTGATGGGTCATAATATTATCCAAAAATCGAGTACGATTCACGCTTGAATGTCAAAATTAAAAATTACCAAAAAATAAATAAATATATATTTTGGATATTTATGGGCTGCCTGTAACCGAGAGTAATCCATGTTTAAGGTACTTTAAGCAAGCCAGGTTACGGTCGATCACATAATCATTTATCTCCCATTTTTAAACTGATAATTACGCGGTTTGAATGTAAGTAGTACAACCAACATTAGTTTAAGTATAATTTAATCTTCAAAACTCCAGACAATAATTTTACTGTTTAATTTAAATTGCAATATATGAAAATCTCTGGTGTGGTTACCGCAACACCCAGTACGTAGGGAAATGCTAGTAAAATCTCGTGGTTTGTTGTATATTGTGTGTGGATTGTCTTTACAGCAGTTATTTCAGAATTAAATAATAATATAACCATTTAAGGTTTTTTGTCTTTTGCAAGAACTCTCGCAACGTTAAAAAAGCATCCCTACCGTGGCTCAGGTGGTAATGTTGTCACTCATCACCAAGTTCGATTCCCGATGGGGCAGAAAATTTGTAGCTTTTCACCTTAATGTCCCAGTTTTAATAGATGTGACTACTGGAAAGCAAACCTTCCTTCCTAACTATTGCTAACCCCTCCACAAGGGCAAAGTTGTTGGTAAACCCAGCTAAGCGATCCACCTCCCACGCAACCCCTATCACTCAATGTAGATAAGCTTCAATAGCACTAAGCTACATTTCCCATTTACAAATACAACAATATAAAAAAGCATCACTTAAATACCAATACATTATGGACAAAAATATTGTTATACATTTTTGATACAAGTTTTTTCTTTCATTTAGTACAATTTTTTGGGCTGCGAACCACAATTACCTGGTCGTTTGTAATACTTAAACAATAAATGTGTTCCTTTCATCTTCATGTGGTTCTATTAAAAAAAAAAAGATTTTCTTCTAGTGTTCGGATTTCTTGGCTTTAGGTATAACATGGATTCTACAGATATTTATCAATCTTTAAGCGTTTTTCAACACCACAAAATATAAGAGAATATAAATATAACTTTATATTAGAGAAATGTTTTGTCATGGTGCTAAAAAGTTCGATAATATTATTTCAACGGTAAATTTATTTTCAGAGCATAATAAGAATTTTTATAAATATTTTTTTTAAATAATTTTTTTAAATAAATGATTATGTTTCATGTCTGCTCTTCTGAATGTAAATAATATACAAACTACCTGTGTCTATTTTATCATGTAATTCATATTTTGATTTACCCAACCTTGTCTTATTTTCGTGTTAATTTTCATAGTCATTACTGTTAGTTGTTTCTTTAATTCTTAAATCTTTATTTACGAAGAATCGCCTGTGCATTCTCTGTGTGCTCTTATGACCTGACGATGTGACGCATTAGAAACGAAACTTATTTCAGTCATTTATTTTTTTTTTCCTACGAATTGTTTTGTCTAAATTGTGACGTAAATTTTCTTAACTTAATTCAAAGTTAAATTGTCTAAAAAACAGGTCGTTTGTCTATATTATTTGTTATTTTTTTGTATTTTGTTCTGTTTTCTTCTTCTTTCTGTGGAAGATTCTCATGCCTCCGTTTTTTCTCCCTTTCAGGTGAGTGTCCGTAGCGCATCAACCTAGGATATAATTGCTGGAATTTCTCTCTTTCCTACGCGGAGTTCCGGTTGGCTGAACTTATGTCACGAAATACTCACCTGTGTTCGCTCGAGAGATAAGATCCGCCGAGTTGCCAAGTCCCGCGCAACTCCTTGCTGCACGATCGAACGAGATTGTAAGTGCAAACTTTTCTCAAAAATTACATCTTGATGCGCGGCAGTCGAGTTAGTTTTTACTGTAAAGACACGGAATATATGGGCACTTTGATACATCTGATACCTCTAATCTTTAAAACAGGAGTTAACACGTAGCTAACCATTTTTATTTTTATCTTAGGAGTGTGCTGAAATTTTTGAATCCGCCTCTGCCGCAGGGCCCTTGATCGGTATTGATGGGATGGTCCCTTGCTCGCTTCCGGAGTGTAAATTAATTCTTTGTCCTCCACGTTGTCATGCGCAGTTTGTAACTACTTTTTTGACAATGAATTTAAAATTTTAAATTAAAATCTGAAAAAGATAAGCGTACTTTCTTGAATTTTTAATGAAACAAATTAGATGTTTGGACCCGACGGCTGACGAAACCGACCAAAGTAATCCTTTATCTTCTAACCATGCTCGAACGATCCATTGTCCCCTGTACTCACCAGCTTCATCTTATTGCAAAATAATTTTATTTTTCTGTGAAATTATCAAAGATTTCTGGTATTTTTAAAATCTTGGTGCAGAATAACGAAGTCTCATACCAAACACGCAGTGAGAAATAATATGTAAACCTACACTTACTTTAAGATTAATATTATTCTCGATTCTATAAAATTGGCATAATTATTCGTTAATTTTTGCTTACCTTTCAAAGATAATAGAATATCCGCGATATCTTTATAAACAAATAAAATAATCTTTCAACGAGTTATTCAATCGATGTAATGGACACAAGACTCGAGTCGGTCTCGCAGGTAACCAGAGATCCAGCTGTCATTGTAAAATGTGAACCTATTAGAGAAACGAGAAAATAAGATAAATTTGGATTCTCAATGTCAAGGAAAAACATTGTTGTACGTTTCTGAACCAGAATTGCCAGAAGGCTGTACACAAAAGGGTAGTCGACATTCGCGCTCTGAACACATCTGGCCTTCCTCAGATCATCCACTCGCCACGCTTAGAGTCCTTAATAAAGAGAGATCCGAAGTTTCCACAACTTAGAGAACGTAATTTCTCAAAACGGCTATATTTACTACGCACAAATTATCATAGCTCCTTTTGGCGCCAGCTGCCACTCGGTGCTCATTATTGGTGGAGGAGGGAAAAGGGAAGGGGGAGACGACACAATCATGTACCAAACTACAGCTATGGAGAAGCTGCGTGTCGTATGTTCCGGAAGTATGAGAAATTACAAATTATACTACACCAATCCTGGTCCGTAGTTTTCTCCGATTTTCTTGTGGATCGTGGCGAATTTTTCATTGGCAGGAAGATAATTTAATGCTTTTCTTATTATTAATCTGGAATTTTGACTACACATTGTATCTACCATTCATAAATTGATAACAGTACGTATTTATTAAATAATTTATTTTATAAATATTAAATCCGCTACTGCTCCTGGGTCCTTGATCAGAATTGCTGGGATGATCCCTTGCGTGTTTCCGGGGAGTAACTTACTTTATTATGCCCCCCACCCACCCACGTGGTCGTACGCAGTTTGCAACTTTTGCCTTTTTCACCGTAAATTTTATTTATGTATTTATGTTCGCTCCTGACGGTCCTCCTTTCATTAAGGACTCTAAATTCGCCGCGCTCTTCTCTTCTCGAGGGGAGTGAAGGNAGACGCTCCCGCGCTCTTTACAGCGCCGTAAAACACGGCGCGGCAAAAAGCGACGGAGGCGGGAGCGGGGGCGGACGCTGGGACGGACGGTCGAGGGAGGGAGGGGTACGGGGGGCTTTTTTGCAAGGGGGCCGCCGCTCTGCTGGACCGCGTAGAGCAAGCAGCCTGTGCCGTCGTCTCCGCCTCAGCCAGCTTCCTGTCGCTGTTTTATTGGTCCATTAGACGAAGAGGCTGCTTCAGCCCTCAAGGCTCGAGGGTCGGTCGACTGAGTCGTGGTGGCTTCCGGCGGTGGTCGACGTCTTCCCCCCTCTCTGCCCCCGTCCGACCCCACCCCCGACAGCGAGAGGGACTTGAAACGCAAACACCCTGAGTGCTCTATGAGACGCGTTGAATACAGAGGGAGTCGCCTCACCAAAATAGATTCGTCTCCGCTCTCGAGAGCAGCTTACCGATTCTCATTAGATTAATTGGTTTCTGTTTTCATAGAGAGCGTGTCTGGAATACCAATACAGGAGACCTAAGATGTATAGTGACAGAAATACTCTTTCTGTACGATCTGTATGGACTTGTTAAGTCTGTTTTTTCTGGTTCATCAATTGAAATTTAAACAGATTTAGACCGACACTAACTAATTTAAACAGATACTGAATAATATTAGTAAATATGTATTATTTTTTGTATTTTGTGTATTAATTACCGTAAACAATTACATTTGTAACCACAGGCCTAGAACAACTTCTGATCTCAAACTCCCCGAGAATTACGGAAATCCTACGAATATTTGTCTCCCCCATACACACACACACACAAAGGCGGAAAAAGGGTTTTCAACACAATATTCCACGGTCCGCGAATACGAGGGAATAACTGTTGAGAATGCGTCCGCTACACCTGTGACGTCATCATCGAATGAGTTAGCAGATGACATGAGTGGTTTGTGCTTCAGAAGCGCAACTCAAAAGCTATCAAGTCTTAAGGAGTCTAAAGGCAAAAGCGTTTTAAGAGACCAAAGAGAGAGAAGCAATATCCTGGCCTGTCGTTTCCCGAGATTTCCCAAATGCATTTCGAAAGGTTTTGCAATTTCAAGGTTCAAAAGATTTTCACTGCTTTGTTGTTGCGGAAAATAATTACTTTGCGCTCGATACCGACAGACACTTTTGCTTGAAATGTAAAGCTAGGAATTGTTTCTGTGGAACGTCTCGGAACTTGGTCACACAAGTATTGGTTTCACATATTTAATTTTTGGATATTTGAGAATTGGGTATTTATTCGTAATTTCTACGCAAATACATCATGTTTATTGAAATTATTGCTTTTTTGCATTTCCGTTTAGAATTAAGAATATCACACGTTTTTATGTATCAACGCTGTAGTTTGTCTTCGAGGATGATTTAACTTCAAAATATTCACTATAAATCTTGAGATGGTAGACAAATTATATGAATTCTCGATTTCGCCTCTCATTAAAGTCTTTCACACAAAATTAAACACTAAGGTTTAAATAAGTAATCAAAAATGTGAAAATGTTTTATTATTTTGTCATGTGTTGATAAATATAGTTAGAGTTATTCTTTGGAAAATAGCGTGACGACATCCAATAATTTATGCTAGTGTACATTGAAAACGAGGAATTTGTACCTGGATTGGGATGTAAAATTTTTGTATTTGACGTAACATTGATGTAACAAAAGTAAATGATTAATATCATTATCGAAATAATAAAGTAACGTTGATATTCAATATCTGTATGTATTTGTGAAATAAATCCAATGTGCGCTGTAGTGGAAGCACTGATGCAATAATCTCACGTTTCGGAGTGCTTTATCATCTCCCCTCCTGTTGAATGTGTATTCAATATAAATCCGGAACCATAATCTATACGCGTTACCGTGCATCACGCTTGTTCATTTGTTTTGCGGAAATGAACATCAGAGGCCCCTGGTGGAGCGAGGGTGGAACAGCGGGGAAATCCCGGAGGCGCGGCTTGCATCGCGCATGCGCACTGACCAAAAGTGCGACGCGTGGCTGATACATTTACGAGAGAAAATTTCGTTTAATACGGAGACAGCGAAAGGATAAAAGGTAATTTCGAAAATTGAGTGGATCAGAGAAAGGAAGAATAATATTCACTTAGAAGTCTGAAGTTAATCATGGGTAGATTCTTGTAGTGTGACGGCTAAGTGCTCGCTGACAAATACAAATTTAAGGGTTGTACTTTTAAAATTTTGAAGCTGTTCTAAATTTCAGAGAATACAATAAATGGACAATAAAATTATTTACGTTAATCAATATCATCTTATGATGTGTTAAATTTTAATGATTATTTATAGACAATTAATCACTATTTTTTTAAGGCCAGAATTTTGTCATTTATCAGGTGTATACATAAATATGATAGTATCCTAGTAACATAACATGTATTAAATTGTATCTGGTCTGCTTTTTTCTGTTCTTGCATATTATTAATATTTACAATTACACTCGTGATATGTTACTAGGATAATACCATACTTATGGGGAACACCTGATGCAGTCCAAAATTCTGGCTGAAACTTGTGTTATAAAATAGTTGTTAATATTGGCTGTAGAAGATAGTTAAAATAAAAAAAAAATTATTGGTAACAAGCGAGTTTATGTATTGAAACGAGAAGTAAAATTAATAAGTTGTTTTAAAAAATCTATTTTCCCCAAAAAGTATTGCTACTCCCTTCCCTAATACCCTGGGACTTTTAAACCCAGGGTCACTTAAACCCACCTACCTACACTGCGGAGGGTCATGCGATGGAAAGGGTAGTAGTTAGCAGGGTTGGAGAAGTAATACGAAAAAGAACAGACCCTTTATTCTAATTATACAGTTAGAATTTTTTTAAAATAATATTTTGATTTTTCTTTAGTTAAAATTATTAGTTCCTCTACCTTTTCTAAAATTGTAAATGTGACAATAATAACGAGCATTGCAATTTTTAATTACAATTTGTACATTTTAAATACAATTTCCTACATTGTAAAATGGTGGCAAGAAGAACCTCCTATACTATTCGTGTCCGACTCCTGAATTTGCGCATCCCTCACCGTTCCAACATGGATGTTCACACGTGTGTATTTGCACGCCTCGACCACGCTGTAACTGTATACGTCTCGCTAAACGTAAAACAGTTTGAAGAAATACGGCACTTGTATCCTACTGGCCGTGGAGTTGAAGTGTCGTTTGGGTAGTAGTACTTTGAGTGCACGATTGTGTTCTCTTGAAGACCTTGCGAGGTTTCTCAGTTTATTCTTCTCGGGCTGGTAAATAATTCCGCTGTGTTTATTCAAAAAGCCCGGAACAAACAATTGCGGTCGCTTCATATTCTCATCAAATAATTGGACAGCGCTATGTTCTTCTCACTTCCTTTTGGTGATGGTACTCAATGAAATTTCGTGCTATTCACACTCGTTGGTGTTCAATTCGTGGGTTGATTTAAAACTCTTATGACGGCGAAAAGAAAGTTTGAATCAAATAATTTTTAACGTCGAATCAAAATGATAAATTCGCTACGTAATTATTTGAATATCAGGATAACCGCGAGTTCGGATGACAGTGTAGTTAAAAAATGTCCTCGTGGACATGACCCAATCGTAAAGAAAAGAACAGTAATATTTCCATACGTGTCTCGATGGGTCGCGCGACGAGTTGTTGGTCTGGTAATTGCGGAGCTCTAACCTCCGCGAACGCATGGGGGAGCTTCGGAGCATATTGCGGGGCGGTTCGACTTTTAATATTTCAATAAAGCATTATGTTGAAAAATATGAAATTGTGAGATTCGCCTAGGGATCATGTAGTATGGGCAGTGTGTTCACCACTACAGTACTGAGCACTTATTTATCCCAAAACATTCCATGAATTTTATTATAGTCGTATGACAAGTTCTCCAGAAAATATATAAAGACGCGTGCATACAAGCACTATTCACTTAATACTGTGAGATAAATATATAATTGAAGTAAAATAAAACACAATCATTACACACTTTGACAATTTTTTAATTTTTTTTTTTTTTTTCGTTTTCAAGTAAAGTTTCTTCTTTACAAATGACGAGGTAAATGTTTTTTTCCCGTCTTGCAGTCGAGAAATTGAGATTGGGGGGAGTGAAAAGAAATTGTAGGAGATTGATGATAATAAGTCATATATGGGTATTTTTTTCATTCTGTTGTAATTATTCATATTCACGCATTGTAAATATTATAATTTTGTTATTTTTAAATAAATTTACTTAATATTAGTATCTGTAGTACTCATATCATTCCTTGAATATAACTTCAGACTGTCCCACTCTGTATGTGCGTGAGTGACCCTACGTTTAAGTAACAAGCGCAGACGAAATTCAACTGGTGTGGTGTGAGATGGTTTCAAGTCCAAGGCGACGAAATAATGTGCAGTTGTAATAAAACCCTAGTCGTGTACTATTGGTGCGTTAAAAGGATTTCATTTTCGCCAAATGTTATAAAAGTCATTAAGATTTATTACAATGGGGTGCATAAACCAAGCCAAATTACGCGCTGAAATTTGAATTTAAAGTGATAGTATATTTTTCATCTTTTATTCGTTTACATAAATCAATATCGAAGCCGAACGAAATATTCCGCGAAGTTTTTTTATTAAATGTCAGCTTTAGACTTAACTTTTTGTTTGAATTTACTATTTCTACGAATCTCTTTATAAATAAATATACTTATTTATGATCAATTATATTGTACTTCCATACTATCGTAGTACCCGTTACTTCGCATGTGAGGTGTTGTGACTCTGAAGTGTCATATTAATTTATAATAAATTTATTGTCTAAAAACAGTTGCAAACTACTGAAGAACACGTAGAGAAGAGTAAATTAATTTACTCTCCGGAAGCAAACAAGGGACCGTCCCATCAAGGGCCCTGAGATAGATCAAGGGCCATAAAGAAGTTATTCTTTGTTGAATTTAATTGACTTCTTATTAAAATATGTTGCCAGACTACGTCACTCTTCGTCAATTTGGTACCATTGTATTGTATATATTCACCATTCACTAGTACATTTTCCATTACTTATCTCATATTGTTCGTATTATTTTCTTTAATAATATTTTAAGATCATCTTCACTTTTTTCGAAGAGGATGATATAAATATATCTGACAGTATATTTATTCGTTCAGTTAACAATAATTGCGGTTAAATCGGTCCCACTTTTTAGGAGAACGCGTGACACACACATTTATGTGATGATCTTTATTTCTTTGAGTTTTATTTCCCTCTCATTAACAACCACTAACATTAATTATGTTTCGTTAATTCGATTTTTTCCTCTGGAATTGATTATGGGGTNTTTCGTTAATTCGATTTTTTCCTCTGGAATTGATTATGGGGTAATTGTATTTTAATGTTAGTTCTTAAATCAATTATCAGTATTCAGTATTTACTTGCCATATTGTAATGATCACATTTCATAATGAAAGGAGAGTGATTAATGGTTTTCTGACTTATGTCATCTGCATGTATGCCCGAACGAGACCTTGACTACGTTGGAATACTTTCGCCACCTGGTGTTAAATTTAGAGTCTGTCCAAGAAGCTGTAAATCACTTTAACATGCATGAGGGCGAGCGTTTATAAATGCAATGATAATTCTTTCTTTGGAACTGCAGGCAATACGACGGAATTACGCCAGAAAGAAGCTGGTATTCAATGAATCTCTTTATGCAAATGACGCCCTCCAATACGCATCATGTCATGTCGTCTAGTAAAAGCGTTCGTAGATAGAGAATTACAAATGAGAAAATTGAATTATTGAGGTACCTAGCACCTGAGATTCTGGTACAATTCACTTCAATTAACTGCCGTGACACGTAATTTTAATTACTTAGAAAATTATGGGCAAATCAATTCTCATGATTCTATAAAATATTTTTTTTATTTATTTATTTCATTTCTATCAATTGGTAACAAAGGCTTTGCGAGTGTGAAGGAGTAAAGGATTAATGAAATTTTTTTGTAAAAACTAGCGTTATATATATA